>JAPEVG010000031.1:0-162783 GCA_029747595.1 Trametes cubensis | reverse complement strand
GGAGGCGACGGGCACGGCTTCGACGGTTCCAGTGTTCACCTCGCTCCCGTCTGGTGTCTCTAGCTTCACCACGTCAATTGGGGCCACGGGAACAGCATCGACCGTGCCAGTTTTCACTTCGCTCCTGTCGGGCGTCTCTAGCTTCTTCACCTCCATTGGGGGTACGGAGCCATGCGGTGTGGCGAGCACCTACACGTCCATCTACTCTGCAAGCCCGTCTGCCATCTCCAGCGTCTTCACGTCCATCGGAGCTTCCTCTGTCGCCCCGTCCGGAGTCTCGAGTGCGTTCACGTCGATCCCGGAGTCGTCTATCGGCGCGACGAGCGTTGCTGGCGGGTCTACTGAGGTCGCCACCCTCACCTACCTCTCCANGCGTGTTTTCGCCGATTCCCACGAGCTATTAGTCGTCGGGCTTTATCGTCTCTTCCCGCCCGCACAGCGTGTTTGTCTTTGGCACGTCTGCCTCCCCCNTTTGTCTACTCACCCTTTGTCTAAGTGGGGAGCCTCGCAGGCGGATCGCTGTGACCCGACCCTCCGGCGGACGCGTTGACTAGGCCGTAGTTGTGCTTGCTGCCGGACCCGTATGAAGGAAAATGGTCTCCAGTATCAGATGGACTTTACTCTGTCTTTAGCTTCGTTTTCTAATGGACACTACGTTTCGTTTCTATATAAGCCGATCGTTTTGACGTGACAATTCAATGAGGTCTCAGGTTGTTCGATGATGTCGATGATGAGTGGTATACAGGACGTTGCGGCCTGTGTATCCGAGGAGAACCCATTCGCGCTGGCGTCAGCACGTTGCAATGGTCATTGTCTCTACCATTCGAAAGTGGACCAAGAGCGCTGCCATGGTGAGTGTTACCTCTAGAGTGACAAAGGAGATGCGCCTGAGAGGTTTGACGGCGGCCGCTGAGCGGCATATACAAATTCGACTACTGTACCATGCGCCAAGAGCAGTCTTGGCTGAACTCTTGACAAGATACTCTATCTCCCCGTATACCACGTACGAGGATTACGGTCCTTTTCTCGCCGATCCTCACATAGCGGCGAGTAACTCCGTAAATGTCCAAGACTTTTGCTCGTTTCCAGGAGGAGTCAGCATAGGACGCATCAGGCGCTATTTCGCCGACATCGTCGCGTTGTAATGGCCAAGATCTGACCGTGAGGGATGCCAAGGTCGTCTCATCCACAAACAATGGTGGAGACGCATGTGCAAACGCTATCGCCCATCAGGCGCGAGGAGTGTGTCTACCGACGATCCTTGAACGTCGCAGGGTGTTCTTGCTAGCGGCTTCTGTAGGCCGTCTCTCCGGCCTGTGGAAGGAGGAGATTCATGTGGAGCGACATACGGACAGATGATACTGCGCAACGCCAACCATGAGACCAGTCGTTCACCGCGTGGAATTCGTGACGGCAGGACGGGGATACAAAGCAAGGTGAAGGTTTGATGGACGAACCTCGCACCTATTACGGTGCTACTATGGTCCACGATGAGGTAACATCCGCAGCGATTGCCGCGGCGAAGTACTTACAAAATGCTGCGAGATCGATGAAGCCGCACGAATGTCGGATACAATGGCTGTTGGCCTACCGAGATGTACTACCTTAACCAATGTCAAAGCGTTTAGGCCTGATACTATTCTCCTCGCTGTGTCCGACGCATCGCCATGTGACTTGATTGAAAGTAAGCACGCTGAAGACATGGATGATATGTCGAGACTGCGGCGGAGCAGCAAAGCTACAAACCGTGGTCTAATTGCGAGTGGTGCGAGTATTTGTGGAGTAAGGTAGTTGTCACCTTGTTCAGGAGTCTGTACAAGGGCAGATTGATGCCGTACTGCGCCGCGACGTCGGAGCGGTGCGCGATTGAGCTCAAAACCAAAAGGACAAAGACCTGAGCAGAAGCCTGTCCAAGTACGCCAATTAGCGTGGAGCAAACTCGGGAATTCGTTCGCTCACAGTACCGTCGCAACTACCTACAAGGCGCTGGCAATCGAGTCAACGATAGCCTGAGAGTGAGTACGAGAAACCACATAGTAGAAACTGATAGCTCACGTATGGAGCTGTCTATTAAGTTAAGGGGTACTATTAGTGGGGGAGACGTACAATGATACTCTTGAATCGCCAGTATTAGACCTCTCTCAGATGATCCAGCCTGAAATATGGGTAGATAAGGGGATCTGTCAATCGCTGTAAACTGTAGAACGTGCAGACTTGCCTGAGGTGCATGGCAATACAGAATAACTTTCTGCCACGTTGGCATGGGCGACTGAAGACTTCATTTGAGAAAGCTGATTCCACATGTCGTTGATTCCACTTGTCCGAGTCCCTGTCAGAGGTTGTGAGTCAAAGACATCGTATTGGAGTTTACAAAACTCCTTAGAGGTGTTCTGAACTGAGCTGTACAGACGATTGGTTATCTGACTCGGGTGCATCTGGCGAGCCGCGACTCTGCCAGGCCCAGAACGCACTGTGGGCGCTCCGTCAAACGGCGGATCACACATTCGGAACGCCTGCAGGCATGGTGACGCTTCCGCACAAGCGCTCAGAGCTTGCCTCCTTCCCTCATCTTGAAGTTCGTGTTCAATCGACTCACGGCGTGTTTGCTCTAGATTCTGAGTCAAAAAATNGGGCTGAAGTTACTCGTAAATTAACCCTGCTGTTGCAGCACAACCTCCAGATCCTGAAGATCGCACCATTCAGTCACTCACTGGCCGAGGGCATACTATGTAGTATTCACAAGCTCACGGGTAAGCAAGCAGTCGGTCGTGTTTTGTACACATTCATATGATCCTAGGAGACCGAAACAATGGTTTTCTACTGGCGATACTTGACGGTTCCACACTTGTCTAATCACTTGCACTGCCTAGATTCGCGCCAGCACCTATTCGGGCTAGAAACCGGGTTTCAAGAGCAAGGTCAGTGAACCTTTGTGGTGACCACGGTATCCGTTCTAGGCCAATCAGCGTCCACTACTTGATTCACGGCTAGGATTCCGCGATGTGCTACGCCTATCGCCCGCAACCCGACGTGCAGCCATACACGTCGAGGCTGATATCAGCTGCACGATCCCCTACGTCGTGCCTCGTTCACCGTGCCCCTGTCGTCTCCTCGCAAGCAGTGGAAACCCCGGGCTGCTTGAAGTTCCCGCGAAAACGCGCCACAACTGATGTCGAGCGAAAACACCCCGTCACGCTTCGGGGTAACCCTCGGTATCACTCGGTCACCCGGCGTCACAGCTAAATCGGTACGAGGACCCGGACCGCTACTTTTTGAGATCTCCACCATCATAATCCCTCGTAATCCCCCTCGGCCTTCCCGCCGATGGCCGACAGTACGAGACTTGTGTTGGCGGTGGTTCAGATGTATAGCATCGGCCAGACCATGTTGCCGGACTCCGGAGGAGTACAAGAAGGCCTTGCTCTTCAGGCCCTCACCACAACTCACGCGATCTCTTTTGACCTCACACATGGCGAGCTCGGTGGCCGATAGCTTGAAGCTCCAGATCAAGACTCTGCAGGGGGTCAATAGCTCGACATGGACTGCCCCGCCCTTCTATGGCCCGCTCACCTTGCCAGAGTTATATGCATTCCATGCGGAGAAGAGTCCTGAACACCCGGTAGTCGTTTACGACGACGAGCAGGGCGCAATCCGTGAAATCCGTTACAAGGAGATGTTCCGCGCCAACCGCAGGGCCGCTCATTACGTCTCACGCCATGTTACATTGCCGGACCCTACGGCAGATGAGAACTCAGTCCTCGGAGTACTTGCCATAGCAGGTCAGCTTTTTCGTGTATCATATACCAAACTCATGTTAATACGTACGATAGATCCCATTACGCTTCTGACGCTTTACAACGGAATCATGTATCTCGGCCACACCATATTCCCCATTTCTGTGCGCAACTCGGCCGTGGCGGTCGCGCACCTCGCACGCAGGACGTCCCTACATCATCTCTTTGTCAGCCAGGATGCCGGGATGCAGCGCCTTGCCCAAGAAGCCAAGGACATCCTCGCAAAGGAGGATTACGTCGTTGACCTTGTCCCGCTGCCTAGCTTTGGGGATTTGTACAACGATAGCGAGGAAGGTCTTGATATACCGATGGGGTCTGTGAAAGAAACCCAACGGTGCCTGATCCTTCACTCGTCCGGTGAGTCTTCGAGGTCCTATGTGACGGGGTAGAACCTGTCCTGACTACATCGATTCGACACCATCAGGATCCACCGCCTTCCCTAAGCCAATTCCGGTTACCCAGCAGCACCTCACTAGATGGGGCTTTTTATCTTGTACGCGATCACTCTATGTCCGAGATATGCCTACTCTGACTTTCTCCCAACAGATTTCGGGGACTTCGATCTTTGTGGGACTCGCGTGTCCATGCACTGTCTGCCCATGTTCCGTAAGTCTTGCACCAAGTGCCTACGTGGACGTAACGCTCAGTACTCTTCTTGGTGCGCAGATCTCATGGGCATCATCACGTTGTCCTGGTCGGTACGTTTCTTTCCTCCTTGACTCAAGCAAAAATACACAGACTAACATTGCCCCTCAGGTGTGCACTGGGGTCGTAGTAGGGATGTTCCGACCTTCTGCACCTCCTGTTACCTCTACTCCAGAGACGGTCTTGCGAGCGATGATGGCGACGAAGTGTGAGATGAACGTTTGCGTCCCGATGTTACTGGAGGTACGATCAATCCCCATGTGTTCTCAGCTTCGCTCATGATAAGAGACAAAACCAGGCATGGTCTCGGAGCCCCGAGGCGGTCGAGCAATTGAAGTCTCTCAAGTGCATTGTAAGATTGATCGCCATTGGTCTGAACACCTATTTGTTGACATTCCGTGGTCACAGCTGTATGCAGGCGCATCGCTGAGCAAGGACGTCGGCGAGGCCTTACTAGATCAAGGCGTAAAGATCATGACGGGTTTCGGCGCGTACGTCTCACCACATCCCCTCCACCTCGCCGTATGGTTTAGAATCTGATTTTCCTCCAGGACCGAGTTCGGGGCTATCGTTAGGATGATGGTCGACACCACGCAGGTTCCTCGCAGCGACTGGGAGTACTTCTCATTCTCCAAGCCAGCCGAGTTCGTCCGCATCTACCAGGCGGGCCTCCCGCGCGTGTTTGAGCCTGTCTTCGTGGTATGTAGCTGCATTGGCTGCCACCCCATGATTACGAACTAACGTGTTCATGTGCGTAGGAATGTCCTACATGGACCCTGAACGTTTATAACACGGAGATGAATGGGCGTCCTGCCTATGCTAGTAGCGACCTGCTCGAGGAGCACCCGACGAACCCCAACATATACAAGGTGTATGGTAGGGCGGACGATCAGATCGTCTTGTCGACTGGCGAGAAGGTATGCAACAAGTTCCCGCATTCTGTCGTGATACTGACGGCTACTTGTCTTCCGGTAGACGAACCCGGTGCCAATGGGTGAGGCCTACACGCTTCTGTATACATACTGCACGGTCTGACACCGATGCTTGGGGATGACTGCCAGAGGCTATCTTGTTGCAAGATCCGAACATACATGCTGCGATCATCTTCGGACGTGGTCGTCTCCAGAACGGAGTCATTGTCCAGCCCAAGGAGCCGTTTGACCCTAGCGACGAAGCGAAGCTCGAGGAGTTCCGCAACAAGATATGGTATACTCACACCATCCTACGCACTCTACGTTGCGCTTACAATTGCACCATAACCTTGCAGGCCAACGGTCGAGCGCGTGAACAACTTCGCACCCTCGCATTCGCGTATCTTCAAAGAGGTTAGTTACTTTCCTGCATCACACATCGATCCGGGATGACGATTGGCTGACATGGCGTGGATAGATGATCACCGTCACGAAGCCCGACAAGCCGTTCCAGTACACGGCCAAAGGGACGCCCCGTCGCCACGTCTCCCTCGCGGACTATGCGCAAGAGATCGATGAACTGTACAAGAAAGTCGAGGAGTCATCTCAGGTAGACGTCCAGCCACCTGATAGCTGGACGGACGAGACCGTCCCAGAATTCGTCAAAGCAGTCGTGAAGAAGGTTATGCGGGCGCCCAATATCGCGGACGGAGACGACTTGTTCCAGCAGGGATGCGACAGGTGCGCATAGTTGCAAGCCTAGATCTGAGGATATGATTCTCACTGCAGGGCACGATGCACAGCTTGCAGGCAACTTGGATTCGGAACACGATCCTGCACGCGGTTCGAACGACCACCACGGTCTCCACACACGACGTGCCGCTCAACTTCGTCTACGCCAACCCGACAATTCTTACCCTTAGCGCATTCCTGAGCGGGCTCATCTCGGGGAAGGACATCGACAAGGACGCCCAACGCGCCAAGCGGCTCGAAGAGATGCAAGGACTTGTTGCGAAGTATACCGCTAAATGGCCAACCTCGGCGTGGAAGACGGGGAATGGTGGCGCGAAGCCTGCCCCTGCGAAGGAAACGGTGCTCGTCACGGGGACGACTGGGCGGTTGGGGTGTCATTTGCTCGCCCAGTTGGCGCAGAATCCGGAGGTGGCGCACGTCTACGCTTTGAACCGGGAGGCGACGGGCGAGGTTGCGAAGCTGGAGGCGAGACAGCGTGAGGCACTCAAGACGTGGGGCCTCGACCCGGGCATCCTGGATAGTGGGAAAGTGTCGTTCCACCCTGCGGACTTGACGAAGCCTCAGTACGGGCTAGATGAGAAGACGTTCGACGAGGTATGCCCGTCCCAATTTGATTCTTGTGTGAGGTGCTAATGGCCGATCCCTTACTAGATGCAATTGGCGGTGACGGCAATCTTGCACAATGGTAAGGCCTACTTACTCCGTCGAATGAATACACATCGTGCTGACTTGACGACAGCATGGAGGGTCGACTTCAACGTCACGCTTCCTTCCTTCGAACCGCTCATTGCGGGCACACGCAACCTGGTCGACTTCGCTCTCAAATCCCCGCACCCTGGTGGCGCGCGGGTGCTCTTCGTTAGCTCCATAACATCCCTCATCAGTACGTACCGCGTTCGTGTAGAGGTTTCGACGTCATACAGACTTATTGGCTCTGACGGATATCCTCCCCAGATTATTTAGCGGACGACCCTGTTCCAGAGACTCTCGATTTTGGCCCGGAGCTCGCGTTGGGACAGGGCTACGGCGAGAGCAAGTGGGTTACCGAGCAGATCCTCGGTCGCGCTGCAAAGGAGACTGGGCTGCCGACGACGGTCGTGCGCGTTGGCCAGTTGAGCGGTGACACCCATGCCGGTGGATGGAGCACCTCGGAATGGGTCCCCAATCTCGTTCGTGCTGGCGCACGTCTGAAATGTCTTCCGACTACCGACAGCGTAAGTGATCTATGTACAAATCTAGACCGCAAGCATTCTGAACGTACCACTCCTTGGTTGCAGACACTGTCTTGGGTCCCGGTAGACGTTGCTGCATCGGCTCTTCTGGAGATGCTCTTCAGCGGCGAGCAAGTTCTCCACCTGTCTTCCCCGCGCAGCGCATCCTGGAACGACGTGTTCGCTCCCTTGGCGGAACAGCTCGGCGTCGCGCTTGTTTCCGTCTCGGAATGGCTTAATAGGCTCCGTCAATCTGCACAAGAGGCTGATAGGGGACCTAACGTCGCTGGGCATGAGTCGGCGTACAACCTCGTGCCGTTCTTCGAGGCCGCTTTATCTCGCAAAGAAGTGCCGTTTGACACGCAGAAGGCCGTGAAAGCCTCTCCTACGCTAGCAAACATGAATCAGATAGGCAGGGAGGACGCAATGAAGTGGGTTCAATTCTGGCAAGGGGTTGGATTTTTGTAGGCAAACGTTGTAGCCAGTCATCAAGCATCCACGGTTTGTGAATACTAGGTTCATCGACCCCGCAAAAACTCGTGGATTGTGAGCAGTCCAGGACCGAGCAGAGTTCGATGCTCAGAATATATCCCCGGAGGCTACATGTTGCAGGGTGGAAGGTATTGATTGCGATGATAAGTCACATTGAGAGCAGACGCAGTAAACATACAGAACGACCCCAGCGAAAATAAGACGCCATCAGCTTTTGCACGAGCCCGTTCCTTTGAACGTAACAAGGTGTGTAGCCGAACGAGCGATGTCAACGCCGACAGTCCGAAGACCGTCGTGCTCATCTCGCTGCTAGAGTTCTCGTCATAGGCGTTTATGATCGTGGAAGAATCGTCTGAAAAGCAAGAACACAGGGAGTGAGTTTATATACACTGCGTTTGCCGATTCTCCCACGCACAGACCACTAGCACTCCATCAGATGGACTAGCGCTCATGAGGGAGCGGGCGCTTATCGGTGCGTCTTCAAATTCGGAATTCTCGCAGAACGACGACCAGGGCAAGCGCCTCTGCCCATCGTACAACCGTCCGGGTGCGACCTAGAAAAACAACAGTCCAATGTCGAACCCTTGAAGAAATTCCAACATCTCTTCCTCTTCACTCATATGGTCTAGTGCGCAGTCGAGCCTGGACGACAACCCATATATGATGACGTTATTGCAGCTCGACGACGATACCCTACTGCATATTCTTGGCATCCTCCCCGTTCAATCGATCTTATCGTTGCGAAAGGCAAGTGTTCAGAGATCTTATATGTATACTCGTCTCTTCGTCCCGCTGATGATCTCTCCGTAATTCCGTGATACAGACATGCAAGCGTCTAGAGGCGTTAACGAGACAACGAATTGTTTGGCAGGCGGTTTGCCACGACCAGGTTGTGAAAGAAGGCTTCCCATTCCCTCACAGAGACGCCGCTGCCGCAAGTGCCTCAGAGCTTGAACGCATTGTCCTACACGCATTGAAACTTGGACGTTTCTGGCTTTCGCCCTCGGCGAAGCCCACATTTTCATTGGAGTTCCAAGCAAGCTCTGGGACTGGCGTCTCGCACATCCGAGTCCTACCCGGGCATGGCGGTCGCTATGTAGCTACTGTTTACAAGGGAATCTGGTCGATGATCTCTTGCTGGGATATCGGCGAGCGTACGTCTACATCTGTCCCTGCTCCGCCGCGTAAGCTTGCGGACTGGAGCCCGAAGAGTGCCATCTTTGCCGGCTTTGTGGTAAACTCGGACCCGGACTCTGAGGCGACTATCGCTACCGCCGTGCAAACGGGAGGGTTCGCGTATTTCTCCTGCGGTAACTGGAGTAACCTTACTGACGCATCGGGCAGGGGACAAAATAGCATCGAGCTCTTGTCGATCGCAGATCGCGACAGCGCCAGTCCGTCATTCAGATCGGTTTGCAATATCGCGACATCGTTCAAGCCGATCGCTCTCAAGGGAGATTTGATCGCATTCAGCGACGATGCATACGAGACCGTCATCATGAATTGGCGCCATAACACATTCGCGCTGCTCAAGGGGTCTCAGCAGCCTATGGACGAACGCTTTCAGGTAGCCATCGTCTTCCATACCCCGCTTGCGCTCTCGTGGCTAACACGCCCACGTCATTTGCAGTACAACCGGTGCCTCCACATCGTGTTCGCACACAAGAGTATCCTCGTCGTTCGTGCACGCTCAGTCGAGCTCTTCCCCGAACCCGAGCTACAGCCTGCTCAAGGTCCATTCATCACATACGAACCTGTTGGATTCCATACATTTGGCTGGATCGATGGGGTTTCGGTCATCCTGCAATCTGATACAATGCGCAGCGGCGACGGTCCCGCGAAGCCCGAACACACGCCGCTTTCAATCCTTCTGCGCACCGAGAGCGACGATCCATGGGCATCAGACGTACACAAGCTAGAACAGTTCCTATTGCTCCCAGATCCGGCATTCGAGGGTCGCTCCAGCTCGGCGGATGCCGTCTCTACCGGCGTAGTCGAAGAATCTGACCCTGCGCCGCCTGCTCCCTCTTCTGCTTCTCCATACATCTTTCCACCCGTTCGCGCAGAACGCACTTCTCCCACAGTACGTGGGTTCCTCCGCTGCCCGGACATCGTGTTGGGACCTTGTGGGACCGCGCTCTGGATACAACCTCGCGCGCGCACAACCGCGCACCTTACAGGACTCGACGTGCACTCTTCTACGGCGCAGGTCTGGGAGTCTTTCAATCCGGACTTTGCGCATCCCGACGCGCTTGGCGATCGCTCTGATGGGCATCACATCCTTCAAAATCGGTCGGCGTCTTCCCCTCGCACGCCGGACCGCGAGAAGACAGCAGAGACGTTGTGTGCGGCAGTGTTCGCAGGCCCGTTGCAGGGGCGCCATCCGGAGCTACTGCAGCCTCACCCGCGGAAGGTATGGGCGCAGCTGAAGGACAACTGCAATTGGACGGCGTTCGACTATGATGAAGAGAGGGGTCGAGTCGCGCTGGGCTCGAGCGACGGGTCTGTTTCCGTGTTGGACTTCGTATAGAATGAAACGGCCTTGCGGCGATCCATTTCGGTTCTTGCTGATGACCTTCCGAACGCAGTCAACTTCGCCAACATGACCTGTCCATCAGAGTCATGAAGAATCCGGCCTACTATCGAACGGTCGAAGAGTTACGGCACCCATCCTGGCTGCTCAGCGTTGCTTCTCCTCTAATGTATGAGCGTCTAGCTTCGCAATGATGGATCATGTTATCGTTTGCTCGTGACCCGTCCGCTGAGACCGGCCTCGACACGGTATGTGTGCTCTCTCACCGTAATGCTGCTGACGTCCCACACTCTATCAGCTTCCCTCTTGCGCTCGTCCATCGCAGCTTGCGACATCAATCTGTCCACAGCTGAATCAGCTCCCTGCGCAGATATGCCTCCCAGACGGCCCACCGTTGCTCTATTCGTTGAAACTCTGCACGTTGGCCAATGCTGATGACGCGAATATGTGATATTGGCCGCACGCGAAGACGTCTGGCGGAGTGCGAGCGTTCTCATACGGCTGGCGTACTGCTTGTTGAGACAAATGCGTTGCTCCTCAACGGCGGGCGCGCTGCCGCATGTGAATCATCCTCGCTCCTGGGATTACCCACGGCAGGTCACTTGACGTCAAATCGCGAGGTACGACCGCCACTGTGATGCATCAAGACTACAGGCGACGTCCTCGGGAGCGGTGGGAACGAGAGTCGTTGATCTTGCGTTGTATTGTACCAGATCATTCGGTCAGCAGAGGCGTTTGGCAGCCTTGGGGTCTTCTGAGGGGCGCACTGCGGGCGCAGATATAAAGGGCTCACGATGGCACTCGATCCCTACCGCATCAAGGCTACCGCCGCGCCCATTCGTCCCGTCTTCTGCGCAGAATCGTATCTATGGCGCCACAGTTCACCCTCTACACCCACAAGGGCGGTCCTAATGGATGGTACGTGCTCGCGTTGATCGATGTCGTGATAAGGCGCTGATTTTGCGGGATTTTAGGAAGACCGCCATCGTCCTCGAGGAACTCGGTCTAGAGTACGAGTCGATCTACCTCGACTTCCAGAAGGGCGAGCAGAAGGCGCCGGAGTACACAAAGTTCAACCCGAACGGGCGCATCCCGACGCTCATCGACCACAGCAACAATGACTTTGTCGTCTGGTGCGTGCTTCGTGGGTCAATCTCGCGACACAATGAGAGGCCCGGGTTGAACAAGTTTTGTATAGGGAATCGAACGCGATCCTGACTTACCTCGTCGACAAGTACGATCCTGAGGGCAAGATCTCCGTCAAGGGTTTCGAGGAGAAGATCCACCAGCTGCAGTGGCTCTTCTTCCAATCTTCCGGCCAAGGGTGCGTCTCCGAGCTGCTCCCTCTTGTCTACGCCCACCGCCGCGCATCTTGCTGACCGCGTTTACAGCCCCTACTTTGGCCAGGTCTCATGGTTCCAGTTCTTCCACGCGGAGAAGATCCCGAGTGCGATCGAGCGGTACCAGAAGGAGATCCTGCGCGTGTTCGGCGTCCTCGAGAGCGTGCTCTCGAAGCAGGAATGGCTCGTCGGCGGTAAGCTGACGATCGCGGACCTCAGTTTCATCCCGTAAGCTTTCCTCTACGCGTCCTATTCCTCGGGCTTACTCCGTGGTTGGTCGTGAATAGGTGGAACGTCTTAGCAGTGAACGTTCTTCTGAAGGACGCCCCTGGCTACAACGGCTTTGAGCAGGACTTCCCTGCGCTGCACAAGTAAGCTGTGGTGGTTCCTCTGCTGCGAGATGCAACGATCTGATCTCATGTTCAGGTGGCACAACGCGTTGTTGGCACGCGAGTCGGTGAAGAAGGTGTACGCTATCAAGGATGCGGTCAGCAAGGCGTAGGCACGGGTGGTTGACCGTGATAGGATAGAATTCATCTTAACTGTGCTCCTGAAGTTCTGTACGACTAGTAGAAAAAATGTTACTACATGATTCCTCGCATGGTTTCAATTTCGTGCCAGGCATACCTATTGTCCTCCTCTCCGGCATCTGCGACAGCCATAAAAAAGAGAAGACCCTCCTCCTGGTGGCCGAGACGCCACCAAGGCCGGCGGCTACCATGACACTATAGCCAAGTGGTTAAGGCGACAGATTAGAACCTGACGGCTTACAATCCGTTTCCCTCCGGGAGCGTAGGTCCGAACCCTACTGGCGCCGTACGCCCTCCTTCACACCGCTTGGGTGTTGTTCATGTCGGGAGAGACATTGAGGCCTGTCAACGGAGTAAGTTGGCAACCATGATGAGACGAATGCCCCAATATTGCGGCAGAAAGCACTATCGAGTTCAGCGAGAGAGTTTGTATGACAGCAGAAACACTCAACCTGCTACGTACCTGCGCGAGTCCAATACATCACACCGAGAAGCTCGCTGACGCGTAGTCACTGGTACTCGCAGGGCGCAGCCTCATAGGCAAGGAGTCGATGGTGCCCAGAAAGGCACTGTGAGCACGCGAAGGAGTTGAGCCTCTCGGAGTCCGGGGTAGCCTCGCTTGTGCTAAGAGGAGTAGTGGCTTCCGGGCATGCTAAGCGTTCTATGATGGCGAGCTCGCTCATGATGGACGTACCTGCGGAGGACCTTCAAATACGTACATTGTTCACAATCTAGGCTTGCTCCAGGTCACTCTGGAGCTTGCGACGGCTGATCGTATGTCCGACCCGAACGGCTGGTTCACGAGCCTAGCCAAAACGGCATATGAGCTCTGGGTGGACTTTCCGGGGTCCTCAGAGATTGGAGCTGTGGCAGAGTATTTGCGTCTATTTGGAGTCGTCCCCGTCAAACCGGTGCCGAGGACTCCCTCCGAAATTCCTCGCGTTCAACTGTTTGCGGCCAATGCCACGCCCTCGCTGAGCCCTCTCCAGGTCTTGTTGTTACTTGTGATCAGCACGCAATCGTCTATTGGATGTCTATATAACTGGCGCGGCAAAACATCCGCACACAGGCCTCAACACTAACAGGTGCATCAACCCTTACAACGTCACGACTCACAAGTTGCGGTGAGTCCGGCAACTCGCGGACTTTAAGGATCTTGACCTCTTTCATCCTGAGATTATGGGGATTGCAAGACTCGTATCATCTTGACGCGCCGCTTGTCCGCCGAACGACTGTGAGATCAGCAGCGCCCAACTCCTAGCACCGGGCAGTCTTCCAAGTTTGGAACCTCTCGAGGTCAAGTTTCAACGGATCGGCATAACGCCTACGTAGGGGGGTTGCGAAGTCTTGGAATCTCGATATGATGTGAGTTTATTCAACGTTCTGCGGTATTAACAGGCTATACTTATACCGCGTCATCAGTAGTTCTCCAATCATCTATGTAATGTGAAGCTATCAGGCGAGCCTCATGATACTAATCGAATTGATCCTAGCCTGTCGTTCCTTCATCGAGAGAGGAACACAAACCGCGATTGAAAACAAACTCACCAGACGCCGGGGCGAACACTCACATAGGTTCTGACGAGCCCTTTCGGTGTACACCTTCGCTCATGTCGAAAATCAGACTTGAGTAAGTAGGAAGCACGCACAGAAACTCCGTTTACGTGACCTCCCCTGGATTCAGTATTTCAACCTTCCGATGTCAAGTGAAATTCAAGCGGAAAAGCCACGTACACATTCCCCGCCAGCACTCACCTCACAGAGTACATACATCAAGCGTGAAGATCGAGGCCATAATGTATCAGTGGTGGCCTGAAGCTCTGCTCGGTCTCTTTGCTCGGTCGCGTTAAAGTCTTGCTATATCCGCTGAATCTTAGCCCTCGTGCTGGCGAGTCATTCTTGCGTACCATTGTTGAGGGAAACATACTCACCAAATCCGATGCTCAACATTACTGCTCTTCTAGAATGACGTTGAGTTTGAGTCACTCAGAGTGTCGAGATCGGCCATAGGCACGAAGTAGAAACAGGGCACAACCCATGGCCGCTGCGGGGTACCCAGATGGCAGATGGTTGAAGCCAATGTCGTGCAGCGTACACTTCATTCGACTGGATCCAGAATGTTGACAACGCGGGTTTGTTCGGGTTACTTGTGAACATGATGATGGCAAAACGTTTTGAACGGTCTTTTCCGGACGGCTGCCACTGAAAAGCGGTGCACGGTTGCATCGTCGCGCTCGCGGATGGAATAACCCAGTGCAGCCAACGAATGGACGATCGCGCGGATCACATCCGGTGAGTGATCTCTCAACTACGAGGCTGTGTACTGAACGTAGACGATCGTAGGCGTTGAATTAGACACTCCGAATGGTATATCCTCTCGGGACCGCAACGGCGACCGAGTGCTCGCTCCCTTCCATGGTCAGTCGTATCAGACATCCTCCTGCCCATCGCTAACGAAAACACAGCCAAACGAGGTACGGCCGATCCTTGCCGCCGTGTACGCTGGGGCTCGATCCCAAATCAACACAGGAAGTCATCATGGATTGGCCAATTCTGTCAGCAGACGTCAGCTGCATTCTACAGAGTTTGAATGACCAGCGTAAGCATCCTCACAACCTGCGGCGTTGAACCGGGCGCATGAACAATATATAAACCAGGCCAGGGAGTTCTGCATCTGCACCTCCGCCTCCCCAGCCTTGTCCTGCATCTCTCTCTTCTGAGCAGTCACTCGCTACTTCTCCCTTCTTCCTTCTACACTCATAAGAAAGATGATGCACCTCGTCGGTTTCNTCCTCGCCGCCTTCGCGATCACTCGCAGTGAGTACTCGGCCTCATATTTGCGTCACGATTCCTGATAGCTCACCCATTCGCTCGCTCTCTAGGCGGCGCCGTCCCCGTCGTCGAGCCTGTTACCACCGTCGAGACCTTCGTTGTGCCCACCGTTCTCAGCAACACCCACTCCGTGACCCTTACTTCCGCTGTGACCACCGTCCGCCCCGAGACCTACTCCACGACCCTCACTTCGGTCATTGAGACCGTTGTGCCGGTGACGCACGTCACCTCGTCGTACGAGGTGGTAACAACGGCAGTTCCGGAGACGTTCTCGACGGCCGTCACGAGCTTTCAGACGGTCCATAACACCTTGCCCGTGACCACGACGATCGACGGCCAGAAGACGGTCGTGACCGAGGTGGTGACGCAGACCTTCGCCGACGTCTACCCCACACACACCGTCGAGGAGATCACCCGGACGCTCACCTACCTCGAGGAGGAAACGACCGTTGTTCCGGAGACGACGACGCGCACCTACGTGTACCCGGAGCTTACTATCGAGCCGCAGACCACGGTCGTCACTTACGTCTACCCGGAGGTGACCGTCGACCGCTACTCGACTTCCGTCACTGAGGTCGTCTCAACTGTGGTGTACGTCACCGAACCTGCAGCGGCAACCGCGGCCTAAGAAGCCGACTCACTGTACCTTTCCGCTTCTGCCTGCCCTCCGGATACCAAAGCATCGACAGCGGTTCAGAGCTTTCGAGGATGGCGGGCATTTGTGGAATGGGACTGGGTTCAGAAGAGGGTTGTCTGGGTCGATGAACATGGACTCTTTGTTGAGGTTGATTAGAGTATGTTGCGCTCGTTAGATTTGTACGCCCGTCATTCTTGAGCATTCAAGCGGCAGCTTGTCGCGGTGTTTGTTCGTCAAGCGTTCTCATGAGGAATCATACCGTGCATATCGTAGCCAGACGGAGTGTTTGAGAGCGAGGGAGAATGGGGCTCGTTGTCCGCGATCATCCGTACACAGCATCACCTCCGCATTACTTTGGCCCGAGTGGGCAACGCCGAGTCGGACCTGTCCTGAGAGCACCGGTATGACCATAGCAGGATTGGCTTCATTGGTCCGCACCCGCGTATGCACCCGAGCCGCAGTTTAAATCGCAGTCACCGCCCTCGTTGTTGGCAGGCATGTCCGTGGCTTTAGAGAACGGCGTGGCATATCTGCTACAAGGGCAGCGCTGCGCACTCGGGACCTTGAGCGGAGTCACGCAAGGCATCACAATTGCTTTGAATGAATTGAACCTCCGCCCAAGATTCATGCTTGACAGCAACAATTCGGAGTCTCAACCTTAGACGCCTACTGCCTGCATGCCCCGACGTCCGCGTACAGTTTCGTTGCAACCGTGATCCTCGTGTAATGTATTCGTTCCAACTTTGTCTAGTGTGGGCTGGTAAGGACAGCGACTAATTTCGCCAGCAACTCACCAGTTCGAATGACTCGTTGTGACTGCTTGTCGTGTGCTGTGCACGTTCTCCAGGCTCGAAGCCTGAGTGCGATAGTCATCTTCACAAAGGTGAGCGTACTAGCTACTTCTTACTTTTTTCCGGGTTGTACTGAAGTCATGAGGATCTCTTCTTCTGCTAACTGCTTGATTTCATGAGTCAATATAGATCCCAGGGGCTGCAAAGACTACGCCGCAATGAGAACCACGACTACTCTTCTTGCTTTGAGCGAGCCGAACGTTGGAGCCATGGCGCAGCTAACTGCGGTAGCGCAGTGCGAACGTCCGACACAACTTCCACAGCTTCTGTCATTGACAGCCGCTAGGCAATCTCTTCGACGGAACAGCGCGTCTACTCGCATAGCCTTTCGAGTGCCTAAGGGCCACTGGCTCATGCTTGGGATACCCTTAAAAGCGACCGAGCCCCTGGCACATCGGGCAACTTCTGTGCCATCCGTTACGCACCGCATACACAATGCTTGTACTCATTGCAGCTACTCTACTAGTGAGCGGCCTCGCCACAGCCGCTGTGACCGGAGATGAGCGGCCCATGGTACGCTATACCCTCCCCTTATCTTTCACATTTTGGACTGATATCGCATACAGGACCCCGAAAATAATCTAGCATTCCAATGGGGTCCCTGCGATCCAGCCATAGTCGAAGACCCGTCGATTTCCTGCAGCTTCTTCGAGATCCCCTTAGACTACCATGACAGATCTGCGGGCACTGGGCGCGTCGCAGTTGCGAAGGCCAATGCGACCACAGAGCGATTCGGAACGCTCTTCCTCAATCCTGGTACGCCTGTGCCACCTGTATCGATCTCTCCACTTGGCTCATGAGGGCACTAGGAGGGCCTGGGGCGTCCGGCTTGGCCGCTCTGGACCAACTAGGGTCTACAGTGCTTAGTCTTACCGGTGGACATTATGACCTTGTTAGCTGGGACCCGCGCGGAGTCGGGCCACTTACCATGTGAGTACCTATGTGTGCCTCATGTTCACTTTCCTGATGGTGTGTTCTGTATGAAGCCCGGGAGATATTGTATGCTTCAGCAGTGTGGAAGAGTACAACACGTTCTGGAACGGGACGATCGAGCTGACTGGAATCGAGATGACGGGAAACTTTACGGATCCGCAAGATATCGACGCATTGCTATCTCAAGCTCCTCTCATGCAGAAGAAGTACGAAGAACTCGGCGAGAGGTGCCTCCAGCAACCCTCCGGAAAGTATCTGAAGTACGTCGGTACTGCGGCTACCGTCCGAGACATGGTCGCAATGGCAAACGCATTGGATGGCGCGAAGTCTCCAATTAATCTTTTCGGGTTGTCTTATGGGACCGTGTTCGGAGCATGGTTCATCAATAGTGAGTCGTCTCGTGCTCACCTCCCTCTTATGCTAAACTGATCTCTCATACCGCGATCTCCCAGTGTTCCCCGAGGTGCGTTCATTATGAATTCAGGCTTTAGGACGGCCTCATTTGACTTCGTCTCAGAGAGTGGGACGTGTCGTGCTCGACGGCGTGCTTGACCCCATTCTCCTTGCTTCTGAAGAGACAACGACTGTACGTACAGATGTGACTCCGGTGCCTTTGATTCGCTGAATGTTTCATTTCAGTTCTGGCCCAAGCAACTTATGGACGCTGACAAAGTGTACGACGCATTCGTCACAGGATGTGCGCTTGCCGGTCCGGACGGCTGCTCCATAGCCACTCAAGGACGGACCCCGGCCGATGTTGACGCCAATATCCAGACGCTCTTGCAGCGCGCGCACGACGCTGCACACAAGAATAGCTCTGTCCCGGTGACTTCCGCTGATATTCGTGGTGAGTACAACTTCTGCTGCAAACATCCCAGACTTGTCTTACGCGTCGTACAGCCCAGCTTGGCTCCGCGATGTACTCGCCGGATGAGTGGGCGACGTTCGCGAACGTGAGCTATCCCCAAGCAGTAGACGCGGTCGACGCGGAGACCTCGGGAGGTGTTGATTCCCGCGCTGTGAAGCGCCAGGGGTGAGTTTGCGTACATATGTGGAGGTGAGTTTGTCCTGACGGCAGGTTCAGACTCAGAAAGAGACAAAATAGCGATCCAGACGCGGTGATCTATAGCGGACAAGCAATTGAATGCGGCGACAGTGTCAATCGCAAGGGGACGACGATGGACGACGTCTTCAGGGGCATCATCTCGTCCTCCCGCACGAGTTCCCATCTTTGTAAGTACTACTTTTCCCTTAGCTCCCAGTAGGTGGCTGGACTAGTTGTGCTTGTAGTCTCTTCAGTATGGCCCAACCCTCTCGCATACTGCCCGTTTTGGCCAGTTCGCGCGGTGGAGAGGTACCAAGGCCCATTCAATCAGAAGCTGTCCAATAGGGTCCTAGTGCTTAGCAATACGGTAAGAATCTCATGCGCACGAAAGTACCGCGTCTTACGGCCTCATCGTGAGTCTTCTGCTCTAGTATGACCCCATCACACCCGTCTCAGGTGCGCGTGCACTCGTCGAGCTCCTAGGAGAGGACGCTTCCCTTGTGTTGCTCAACGGCTTCGGGGTGAGCCATTGTTGAACTATACCCGCTGCTACCCTTCGTCGCCTATTCATTGACATGGTCCATACTGTACAGCACACTACCGTCGAACCCTCGCAGTGCCTCAACGAGATTATCTCAGCTTACTTCGTAAATGGGGCGGTATGTTCAAGTTTGTATCAATATCCCCTATCGCATCAATCCTTACGGCGGATCCTGTAGCTCCCAGAAGACAGCACCGTAGTGTGCGAAGTAGACGCGGACTACGAAGTGTTCACTGGAATTGACACAGAAGCAATACTAGCTGCATTGGTTTCCTGACTACAAGCCTATTGTAGTACATAACCCCGCTGCATCCGTGTCGACTCTCAAGCCCCTCTGTTGTTTTGTGCCATGCTCATGCCGTGCTTGATTATACCGCAACACGTACGAGGACCGCGATAAATTTGACAATGTTGTTGACGAGGTCCTGCGGAAAGTCGAAGCTTGACCTCTGTGCCTTGCAGTGTGCGCCAACGCAGCCAGATCCCAGATTTCATTCATTCGTCGTTCATTCATCCTGCAGTGTTTTATTTTTTTTTNCTTCATGGGAGTTTTACCTTGCTACTATCCTGGCATGTAGGCTAAATATACAGGTGCCCCGTGGCTGAGTTGGTTACAGCGTCCGACTGTTACTGCGCGGTTCATCGGAAGGTCGTGAGTTCGAGCCTCACCGGGGCAGCACCTCTTTTGGTATTTTTTGTGCTGTCTCTCTATCGTAGGCAACCACACGTCGCTGACGAACTCGAAGTGCGCGTGCTGGCCACGGCCTCAGAGGGCACGCCAGGGACGATTAGATGGGTTATGCTTGTGCGATAGATTGGGAGAAGGTATTGTACACATTGAACGCCCCGCCACGATTCTCAAAAAAANGGGTTCACATCGTCCATCTCAAGCGCACCCCAAGCTCACACCGCACCCGTCTTGCCGACCGACACGCCTAAGTCACGGAGTCGGCCCGTCTCGAGCTCGTACACCCACCCGTGGACCTGGACGTCCTTGCCCTTGGCCCACGCGTCGCGCACGACGTCCGTGTTGGCGATGTTCTCGACCTGCGCGCGGACGTTCGCCTCGACGAGCTCCGTGAGGTCGTCATGCTCGCGCGCGAGCTCCGTCAAGGGCCCGAGCCAGCGGCCGAGCGGGCCCTCGGGGGCCTCGGCGGACGGGTCGTGCGCGATGGCGTGGCACGCCTGGGCGCCGCCGCAGTTGGTGTGGCCGACGAGGATGACGTGCGAGACGCCGACGTGCGCGACGGCGTAGGTGAGCACGGCGAGCGCGCTGTCGTCCTCGGGGAGGAATTGGCTGGTTTGCGTGGCGCGGCGAGGGTGTGCGGGGACGTAGGGGAGATGTGCGGGCGAGTAGTGTATTGGTGGTCACGAGGGAGACGGGGAGGTAGACGGAGGGAGGCGATGTGGGAGGAGTGACGGGAGATAAGAAGGGAAAGAGCCGTGTCAGTTATTCGGAAATCGCGACGAGTGAGAGAACGGGAATTGGGGGAGGGGCGTGGCGTGGCAGGTGGCGGGTGGAGGGAAAGGCGGTCTGGACTCACTTTGCGATGTTACGGTGGACGAAGATGTCGCCCGGCTTGGAGGCGGTAACGACAGACTCGGGCACGCGCGAGTCGGAGCATCCGATCCAGAGGACCTGGTAGCCCAACACAACAGACGGAGGGCGCGGAGACAGACCGGGTGGATCGTCAGCATAGGTTCGTTCACTTAAGACTAGGCTCGCAAAGTTCAATATGAAGTTCGGGTCCCCCATCCGTGCCCCGCAGATCTCGCCGTGTCACACACTAACGAGGTCCACAAGTTCACTCCCCGTCCGGCCGGTCCCAGCCTGCTGTCTCTTATCGCGTGGGACGCCTGAGAGGCACATGCCGGCACGACGCGACGGGATCCACGACTGAGCCAGGGCAGCGGATTTCGCTCGCCCGGGGAAGTGGGGGAATCGCAGGATGCGAGATTGGGGGAACGGGGAGAGGGGCGAGAAGAGAGGGCGGGGGACGGGAGCTGAGGAGGTGGTACTGACCTTGGGAGACTGGCCCTTCGCGGACTGGGCGAAGAAGCCGGGCTCGACCTTCTCGACGTCCTCAGCCCACTGGGCGTTGTTCGAGAGAAGGCGGGCGAGAATGTAATCCTGCGGCATCGCTGATGATTCGTGGGATTAGTTGGGTGGATGGATGGTCGTCGAGTGGGATCACAAGAAGCTGGCTAGCAGCAGGGAGGCGGTTGGAAGGAGAAAAAGGGAGAAGGGCGGAACGAGGCGGGGGCGGATGGTGGCGGAAGAGGAAAGAGGAGCGCGGTGGGCGAAGTGTTGGGGATGGTGGGAGGAGTCGAGCAGGTGGCTGATGGCGAGATGGGGAGGTTGGCTGTGGTGCAGCCACCGAGCGAGTGCGGTAGATAAAGCCCTCACGCGCCTTCCCCTCCGAGCTCTGAGCACCCCGTCTCGCTCGACCCTGTGCACGCACGCCGCACGCGTAGTATAGTAACGGCACCCTTCGGATCGTCCGTGTCCGTCGCTGTCGTCAAGAGCGCTATTATGCGGCACGGTACAGTATAGCCTGCGTCCTAACCGTTCAAAGCTTGTCTTGACGTCGTTCCGAGCCTCCCCATTCAGTCCCTTTCACCCAGCCTCAGCCCTGCCGTGAGCGTCACGGCATCCTGTAATTTTAGCCCCGCGCTATTCAGAGCTATTCAGAGCGACATGCCCCGGCATCTCGCAGATCGCAGGCACGGACGGGCGAATGGGGAGGTGTCGTGGAGGCACCCGACGGCGGCTGCACGGCTCGAGGCACAGGCGAGACCCCCCGAGAAGAGGGTACACGATGTGGATGCGCAGGCCGGGCAGTGGTCGATGCGGGTGTGCACACGGAACCGTCGGATGATATCGACGTGTGCTTCGCCCTCGAGCGCACTCTCAAGCGACGACAAACGTTCCTGTCCGAATCCGAAGCTTACCTGGATAAGCAAGTACACACCATAACATTCAGAGACTCCAGCACCAGTCCAAGATATGGCATTACATGCGCCCCGCCACTCAGCCTCTACCAGCCAGGAAAATTGCACACTGTGAGCGTTGCACGAGCACGGTGAAGGCGGGGAGAGTGCCAAGTGGCGAAAAAGAGAGCCAGCTGAGAAGTTTGAAATAGGGCAGAGCCAGATTTGGATGCGCTAGCGTGGCCATGGCAAGTGCCGGATCCAAGCCGTCGCCCGTCATGTCCCGAAAGAGCGGCACGCCTCCACGACGAGGCCCAGTCCAAGCCACCACAGAGCAAGCAGCAGCACGCCCGAGCAGACAGCGAGTAGAGAGGGAGGGATGACACAGCGGAGGTAAGGGCAAACAGGGCGGACGTACGCAGGGGCTCCGGCTTTTATACCCTGCTCGAAAATCTTGCAGGGCCCGAGTCTGGACGCAGACGCTGCCCGCCGGCAGCCCGTCCAAATACAAATTGATCAGCTCGCGATACCACTCGCGGTCCCCAACGCCAGCTCTTCGTACGTACGCTCTGCTCCCTGTGCTCTTTCACTCTGACCTTCGTGTAGTGCGTGGGGGCTTCGTTCGTGGATGGGTGAGTGAGGGATGCCAGGCAGGTGCGTGAAAGTTCAGGTAGGGGTGAGAGGACAGCAGCAGTCACATCGGCCGGGTCCTGCTAGCTCTCGCGGCTCCTTTATAGGGCCCGGTTTATAACTCTTGGGTACTAACGACCTAAAGGCGACGTAACAGATCGGGAGCAGATGTACCACTCGAACCGATTGTCCTGTGCTGCTCGATGCACTCGGTGCACTGCTAACACACATCGTGGCCATCGGGTAACGATGGCCAAGCCTGCTCGCTCCAGTTTACTGCCCCACAGCTCCACTCTTCTCGTCGAGTGCAGCCTGAGGCTACGAACCCAGAGGCGATCTTGTGGAGAGGAGGAAGCTGACTTCGTACGACCCGTGGTCGTGCCAAGGACCTCTGCTGTGCGTGCGTTCGGACTCGGCCTCATGCTCATACCGTTAAACTTAGCCCTCCAGGGCGCTCTTATTGACACACATTCTATACCTCCAATTCCCTAGTTCATACGTCCTTTCCTGGAACGCTCTTCGGTGCTGTCTACCTTGATTTTGGCACCTATTCTCGGTGCTCGAACTGGACTTCGCAACCCGGGTGCACTGACGGCTCCTCCCCTAAGAAATCGCTCGCTGCTTCTTCCTTCGGGTTCTGGGTTACTTGAGCGCCCTGGTGTGCTACTATGGAGGTTGCTACTCGGACTTTGTCTACCGAACTTTCTTGTCTTAGATCTTAATGCTATATGGATCCTTTGCACCATACGTAAGTCCCTAAATTCTTATAGATGTCGTCGTAACGGACGCAATGAGGCAGGGCAAACGAGCACTGGCTACGCTGTCCTTGGTCTAGGATACTGTAGGCTTGTCGCTTGGCTTTCACGTCTTCACTCGGAGACCACCCGGAGACGTCTATGCCTTGGCTTCGGACAGGCCTCGGTCAGATATCCATCAAAGACGATTATTGTACAGCATTCACTTCAAGGAAACTTCTGAATCCATCCTCACACCCGCGCGATCATCTCTACACCCATCAAAGTGAACCACCCGTCCTCTTCCGCGCCCCACCTCCGCCAAGCATCAGCGTCGCGCTCCAGACGCTCGTCGGTGTAGATCCCGTGCTTCTTCGCGGAGACGGCGAAGTGCGACGCGAGCGTGCGCTCCGCCCACAGCTTGCTCCACCACGCCCTCTCCTCCGCAGTGTAGTAGCACCACGAGCCGACGGACAGCGTGAAGCTCTCCTTCGGGTACCCCGCCTGCTTCGCCCACACATGGAGCCTACGCCCGCCATCGGGCTCAGCCCCGTTCGCGCGGGCGACCGCGAGGTACCCCNTCGCGCCACTCCTCGAGGCCCGGGACATCCGGGTACCAGAGCATCGCGGAGACGTCCCCAACGCGCGCAGCGACGATCCCGCCCCCCNGGCTTCGCGACGCGCCGCATCTCGCGGAGCATCTGCACCGGGTCGCTCACGTGCTGGAGCACCTGGTGCGCGTGCACGACGTCGAACGCGCCGTCCGCGAAGGGGAGCGCGAGCCCGGACCCGGTGGTGAAGGAGACGTTGGCGACGCCCCGGGCGGCGGCGTGCGCGCGCGCGTGCGAGAGCGCGGCGGCCGCGCTGGGGGATGTCGAGCCCGGTGACGTGCCCGGAGGGCAGGTAGGTCGCGAGGTCGACGGTGATGGTGCCCGGGCCGCAGCCGATGTCGAGCAGCGTCATGTCGGGTTTGAGGTGCGGGAGGAGGTAGGCGGCGGAGTTTTTGGCGGTGCGCCAGGCGTGTGAGCGGAGGACGGACTCGTGGTGGCCGTGGGTGTACTCGGCTTCTGCGATCTGGGGCATGGCGGGTTGTCGCGTCGCGTCGCGTCGTGGTGTGTATGTGCTGTAAGTGATGCTGAACGTTTCTTAGCTTGTTTGGTTTTAGAAGATCTGTACACAACATGCGTGACGTACTGGTCGAGCGTGGTGCGTGTAGATCTTGTTGGATGTAATGGTGTCGTACGTGATCCGAGCTGTTTATGTTTGATTGACCTAGGATTGGCGTGTACGCGATATTGCTGAGTTCCTGGATTCTCCGACCTGAGGATGCGGGAACGTATGCCAAGCCTACAACACGACTTCCATCTTCAGGGGCCTATTTATGCTCTGCGGTCTTAGCTGCTCGCTGGAGCCCATCATCATCGACCCATCGAGCCTCGGCCGACCCGTACTATAGACGCGCAGAGTAGCAGACCTTCGCGCTGCTCCGTTAGAGACCTCTCGGCGCAGGATACGGTCACGCGGGGGCATTCGGCCGCGAAACTTGCGCAATATGTGGGTCGAGTATCGCGATGAGTTCGTGTGCCTCGGACTCCTCTCCGAAGACTCTGGCTGGGGAAGTGGCGCCGGGCCGGGACGTGCCGCACAACATGGACCGTGTTGGTGGAGGTGCTACCTGGTGCTACTAGGTGCTGCTCCACGAACGTCAGCAAATCGGGGTGCACAGCAGGATGATGGATGCCCGCGTATCCGAGTCCGTGGGGGTCGGAAAAATGCGATCTGGGCAGACTGGCGGAATGATCCAGAGAACCGAACGGGTGCGCCGCACAGTTGTGGTCGCTTGTAGGCGGGCCCCACTTATATGAACGCCACGAGGGGACTGGCTTGATGCCTCCGCATAAGGGTGTGCGTGTTCTGTATCCGGGCACGATCGCATCCTGCGATCTGCCGCTGGCCTTCACGCACGACAAGCCTGGCGAGATAACGCGGACGTGACACACGAACGCCTCTTTACCGCGTCCTGTCGCACTGCGCCGGTGTCGCCGTCCGTTCGTTCGATGCCGACGAGGCCCCGAATACCTTGGTTCTGACTGTATTGCTGCGGGTCAAGGCGGCGCGTACATCATGATAACATTGACGCAGGAAGGCGATGACATATATGTGACTACATTCACCAAGGCTCAGGATAGGATAACAGCGCCGCCTGAGGGAGAACGGAGAGTACAAACGAACGCACAGTCAAGGAGTAACAGGCAAGCAGTATTGGTACGAGATAGAGTCCTGGAAGCGGGAAGAGATTCTCGTGCTGGACCGGGATAGAGGGCTCCTAGGCTTCGTATGTATTCATGGCCTAAGCACGAATGACATATTTGTTCTTGGCCTCAGGAAGAATGGCGATGATGGGCTGGACGCTGGCCTTCGTAACGCGCTGAATCTCCACGATGAGGATATCGTCGAAGTCGACCTCGAACGAGTTCACTCTCAACGGAGTACCCTTTTCTTTGAGCGCTGTCTACGAGACGCAAGATCGGATTGAATATGTCAGAAAACCGTCCATCGTCCCACGGCGCACCCGCGGCGTTGCAAGTATCAATAAGGCTCACCATATGTGTGTACAAATCCTTGGCGACGATATGAAGGAGGCGGCCATTCGAACACGGAGACTTCTTTGTCCTAGTGCCGGACCCAGACTGCCTGGCATCTGGCCGATTCCCCTCGACACTATATTCATTGTGCTGTTTCGAGCAAAAATCGGCTACTCCGATGAACTGTGGCAGTAGGTAGCACGTTAGTTCCGCCGTATACCTGAGTCCTATCCAAAGTCAATGAGTCAATAAATGAATACACCTACCTTGAATCGGACTTGGAACTTCTTGTCCGTACGGAGGTCCTCTGGAGTATCAAAGGCTGGCCTGGTCCAGTCCAATGTAGCAGGGAGCGC
The DNA here is from genome assembly GCA_029747595.1 of Trametes cubensis. Lineage (NCBI taxonomy): Eukaryota > Fungi > Basidiomycota > Agaricomycetes > Polyporales > Polyporaceae > Trametes > Trametes cubensis. The sequence goes on along the minus strand of JAPEVG010000031.1, from coordinate 136,499 downwards.
TTTCCTGAGCGCCAGGGCCGCGGAGATGTTGACGCTCAAGGGTACGCGGAGCTTGTACTTGCCGCCAGGACTCTTGTAGCTGGCCTGCGCGATTTCGAAAGGGTCATACAGCGGAGGATCTTGGGCCAACGGTGCATGCGTAGGCGGCGTCAATTCTTGAGGATGTGTCATGTACGATGCTCCCGCTGCAGGAACATTGACCTGCGTAGAGTGGTCTGAGAAGAGTCAGTATGGAGTCGAACAAACGACGAGGAAGGTGTCCTACCCGTATAGTCAAAGGCCTGGGGTAAGAGGGCCGCGGATGACGGCAGGGCAGTGTATGGGTAGTCGGCAGACACAGGATCGGGCAGGGGTATGGACAAGTTGTCAATCCCCGTGGACCACTGAGTGGTCGGGGAGTCGAATTGGGGCGTTTGCCAAGAGACTCTCTCGAGCTGGCCGGTGCCAGGAGGCGGGTAGCCAGCGGCATCAAATGGTCCATTCCCAGCGGGGTTCTGTGGCGTTTCGGTTTTAGCGACTGGGAGAACATACTCAGAGGAAGCCCCGAGAAAAATCATGCTCACATAGTTTAGACCGTCACTGTTCTGCATGATTACTCCTTCGTATTCGGGTGAACCCATGCAATCGTCGTAATACTCGAGTTGCGGTAGATCTATGCCCTCAACCAGAGCGTCAGGGTTATTAGACATCTGGGGTTGGATGGTGGCCTTAACCAAGGGTCAGCATGTATCCTGGTCTACAAGATGGCGATTAGAGGAATACCTCGTTCGAGTGTTGGGGAAATTGTGAGGTACGAGAGTCCATCATATATCTTCAGGTGGAATGGGTTTCGAATATAAGATTGGGGGAAAGCTGGCGACTGTCGAAGGGAGGGGCTCAGGAGGGTCTATTTAACTGTTAGCTCTCTCATACTTCGTGAGCCATGGTCAGATATATGAACAGCTGGCTGCATATCTTAGCATCTGCGTTGACTGCTGAATGGTGGCATGGGCACTGCTAGGAAATCTGGATATAGCTTTAGTTAGCTTCTGGAGCTACACTGGATCGAAAGATTTGGCTCGAGGCAAGGAAGGGATTGCACACGGTCTGTAGAGAACCAGTATCAGTTACATCCTCCAGGAAATCCTGATCCAAACACAGAATGGACATACCGACTGTAGAAGCAGCCCTAGCCTCAGCAATGCTCTTGCCCCGATAGTACGCGTCTACCTGAGGGAGGTCGGAGGATATCCAGACGACCTAGCGCTTGTAATATGCAAAAGTGTCGTCCGGACGTGCTTATCCACCTTGTTGACACTCTCAATGTCACTTCGGCGCGGATTGCATATCCAGGATATCAGTATAGAACGTAAAACCTGAGCCATATAAAGCTCAGACATATGTACTCGTTGGGAATCTGTCAATCCGGGTACGGGCGTGAAGAAATCCTCGAGAAGAGGCTAGCATCGGGAGAAGCGCGCCATAGGTACGCTGTGGGCTTGGATATGAACACGACTCACATATCGGCCACGCTGGCTCCTTGTACACACCCAATCATGAAGCAGATTTGCACCATCCTCAGGATAAACGCGCTTTCCGGAGCCATATCCATGAGTAAGACCTGTACGATGGGAACACTGCTCCGAGGTCGATCTCGTCAGGTAGGATGTCAGAGATGGTGCTCTGAGAATGGTCGGATATATGGTCTAAGATCATGGCGACAAGTGCGTGTATGTGTGTGTGCCGGTGCGTGTGCAACAAACTGCAGGGGAAAAGCCTGGTAGTGGTGTTAGCAGAAGTTGGACTCGGATCCGCCCGACACACCGAGCGTCACTGTTCACAGGCGCCCACAGGCTCGATTGATCGTCTATTAGTATGAATCGGTAAACGGTTACTTAACTGGATCGGTCACTACACAATCGGCAGCTCTGCTATCAAAACCGGGGAATTAATGAAGATGGGCCGCAAATCCGAGTCGTCAATCAACGTCGCGCCTACAATCTGTAACTTCGGATGCTCAATTCACTCACTGGCAGAGTCCACTGTTTACCCCGCGAAAGAGCCAGTCGGAAGCCGCCACATATCATCGCGATACAGCTGATTCGTGTTCTTGACTAGCCTCAAGGATTACTCGTTCGCAGCGCTGGATTCCTTTGCCATCGCCGAGCCTCTACCGAGCTCTCCCGAGTCTCCCCACCCGCAGATGATGGCCCGATTTCGCCATCTACACACAGGACAACCTGAAATAACAGAACCAAATTCTCGGGCTATCTGCGAGCCGAGATCGCGGGCATGTTGCTTCTCCAGCCTCTCCAGCCTATCTCTATGCCGACCTTGGTCCCGCGTTACATGGCCTGCCTTGCTAGTTCTATCCGGGCATACTCTCGCGCTCATGAAAGTCGTTTCTTTGCCGATTCTATGGTTGGTGCGTCTGCCCGATTGCCAGTGGCTGTGGACGGTACGTAGTCTATTCTATCATCAAAGCGAACGCAGCTAACATCCTTCTACGCTTCTTTTGCGATCGGCACTCATCTGACCCTACGATCTCCTTCTCCATCGCTTCGCCCTTCATGCGGGCGGTGTGAGGCCAATGAACTCGCGCAGCGCTTCTCTCTTCGCGTTCGTGTCGCCTTTGATTGGTAAGTTGTATCCTTTGAGGAGCGCCTCGTATCGCTCTTCTACAGAGATGATGGACCTCCGTCAGCGCGAGAGCGGGAAGGGCTGTGAGCGGGAGCCACATACTCGTGAGATGCTCGAACTCGCCCTTCGTGTTCGGGAAGTTGGGCGGAGTCTTGCCGTTCGCCATGATCGGCGCCTGGATTGCCATCTTGTTCACGGTGACCGTCGCGTTGTGCAGTCGCGCGTACAGTCGGGCCTGGCTACTCGTACGTGTAAGGCCATCCGTCAGGCGAGATAGGCGAGATTAGGAACATAGAGGTGACTAGGGAGGAAAAGACGCACTCGAGTTTGATCGTCTCTATCACGCCTTCCACCTTTTTCTGCAGCTCTTCGATGGCGATCTCTACCGGGCTCTTGAACTCGCCTTCGCTCCCGCCTGTCGCATTGTCTCCACCTGGTCCATCGCGCGAGGCGACGACAACCTCCTCGACCGTGACGTTGTCTTGGTGGCCCTTCTCTTCCTCTTTATGCGTCCGCGCCCGCGCCTCCGAGAGCTGCAGCCGCCCAAGCGTCTCTTGCACGCCTTTCAGCTGCGCACTCATCGCCTCCTGCGCGCGTTCGATGCCCTCGAGGCGCTTAGCCAGCGCATCTACCTCTGCGCGCAAGCCTGTTTCTCCCACGACACCTGCTCCCCCCGCCTGGGGACCTGCGGGGACCGATGCGAGTGCGCGCGAGGCAGCAGCGATCTGCTCGGCGATCGTCCCGAACGACGCGGAGAGGCGGTACGTCCATAGAGGATCTCCGGTGCCTCCCGCTGTGGGCAACTCATCAATTGTACGTAGCGTCGCGTGTGGCGTCGCGACGCCATCGGACTGAGGAGGATCAGACGAGGGCGAGGTGGTGTCAGCGTCGGCTGTAGAGGGGGCCATGCCAGGCGGAGGATGCGGGTGGTTCACCAGTGTCGAGCTGGACGAGTTGGGGTCTGTTGCAGGGGTGAGGGGTGCAGAAGCTTCAGACATCCGGATACTGAGGGTGATTCCACGGCTCGAGAAGCGCGGCGGATCGAGGTGCGTGTGCTCTTCGGCAGGATATCCGCCTCGCCGACGTCGCGTTCAGGGACGTGCAGGTTGGCAAGACGGGGTCGTTCAGGATATCTGCACGGATGCGCCGCACGGATGTGGGCGAGAGCTTGTTATATGGCAGCCACCGCGACGGAACCGGCTTGCTCCCGGATGCGGGGCGCATACGCGATTGGGATATGGGCGTGGACACGATCCATGACCGGTTCTCATGCCTGACAAGGCGAGAGAACGTATAGGTGGGCACGCAGGGGAATGGGGATGCCACCGCACGCATGCCGGGCGCCGATGGGAGCGGGNCGTAGACCGGGATATCTGTGGGGCCTCTCTGCCCTCCGTGCGTCTGGTATAGAGCTGGCTGAGAACGCGTGGTGAATCACACTGCGCGGCCGGCGAGAAAGAGAGAGCCATGGGCTCTGGCGTGGAGGAGACCGAACTTGCGAGATGGCAGGAGCCTGAGCGCAGTTAATACCCCCATGATCTCAGCGGCGTAATCGTTGTTGCCGTCATTTGTGGACAGACCCCGATATTTGAGCCTACTCGATTAGATCCGACGGCTCGGTAGGCACAGAGTCCATACCCATGGTGGGTGGGGGNACGTAATATCCCCATCTCCACGTTTTCAGGCCCAGCGCACCCCTGTGAGCCTCTCCCTTCCACCGGAGTCCAGGAGGAGACGAAGGGCGTGCCGGGGTTGCTATGCTGCCTACGGAATCCACGCTCTTGCCTGATCCGTGTACACGGCCTCCCTGGCGATATCGCCCGAGGGAAGCCACCGCTCCAGAACGAGAAGTCGCAATGGCTTCTCATCTCTCGGGTCCGCGAGGGCGTGGGTGCGCATTGATTGGGGTGGTATTTCGGCGATACCTGATGGTCGGACGTGCGTTTTGGACCATGTTAGACCGCTCGAGACGGTGTCTGGACGAGAGCGGAGTGCGGGGATGGGTCGTGCCAAGCTCTGGTGAGGTGTAAGCCCGAGTTCGGAGTAAGTGTAGTGTAAGAGAGCAGCTCACGATAAAGTGCGAAGGCTGTGGTCCTGCCGTAAGCGGCCGCGCTTGTATACACGAGTGCATGCTGAGTTCTGGTCCAGAATGAAATTGAAAACGGACCGATGACCTCTGCGCAAGAATCAGAGGTATAGAGCTTCGCACACGATCGATCTGGGGTCCCTCTGGGGCGCAAGTTGACGCTACCCTGGGGATCGGCTCAGGATAGAACTTGAAAACGCCTTTGCTGCCCTCATGAATGGTGGCTTCGCACAGGAAGAGAGAGGACACTGTCTACCAAGCGGCCTGGGATTGCACAGGGTCTAATATGATCGAAGGTGTCGAGATGGGCGTGCGTCGTGGGCCACACGGGTAGGAGTCTCAGACAAATAGAAATAGTGGACGATGACCTGCCTTACCAACTTAGCCCACTCGTCGCGTTGTGGAGTCGTGTATACGGCATGCATGCCTGCTAATGCACAGGCACCGCGCAGCTCGTACGATAACGGATCTTGGAACATGAGGTGTGCGTGCAGTAAGCTCTATAGTATTCTCAGGTCTGAGGACACTCGCGATTGGGCAATGAGACGATGTCGAGTCAATCGTGCCATACTCATTCGCTTCTGCTTTGTGTGCCCCTTCTCTCCGATGTCTCTGCAACTAGCTATCTTCACTTTGGCTGCGCTTCTGGCACCGCCTCCCATGCAACGCGGTGTCCGACTTGGACTCTGGCTTGGAGGCAGCCTCTCGTCAACCTGAGCACGGCCACAGCTCTCAGTCCAACACCACCTCTCCTGCTACACATGCACCCTCAAGCGTAGTTTAAGCGTGAGCATTGGAAGAAGTCGCAAGCGGGAAGCTGGGCAAGGCGGTGATTTAATTCATCAGGAATGTAATACCAGTGTCGAGCGGTGCCAGCTGAGACGTGGAACATTCATATCACGGAGCTGGCCTTCATTTCCTCCAGTCATAGTTGAATGTCCGGCGGTCTTCCGTGGGGGATAGGGATGCGACTTCAAAGTGCGACGTCAGATTCCGGGGCAATGTTGGGGGCGAGAGACACACCACTTATGAATTGCCGGTGCGAGTCCAAAAGCGTCGAGCCGGACCATGACGAGGTCGCTAGAGGATGGCTCACCGTGTCAGCTGCCTGACGCTCCGTTCAAATTCCCAATCTCAGGGAATCAAATAATGAGGTGATATGTCACGATAAAAATAAATCACTTCGCTGTATAAGATGAACCGTGTCTATCTACTCCAATCGTAAAACAGTCTGGGTGTCCGTCTATTAGTACGGGCGTCGAGATGTCTAAAACGTCAGCGAATCCATCGACCTAGCGCGGAGAGGAACACTACAGGTGAGGATCAATCCGCACCACAAGCGACGAGCGACGATATGTAACGAACATAGAGTCCCAGGACTAGCTCGAGCATCTGCTAAGGGTTATACTTCGCAAGGGCTGTCGGTAGGATTGCAAGTTGAGGCTGGATACTGCCTTTCGTAGGGCGATGGATATCGACGATTAGGATGTCGTTGAAGTCGACTTCAAGCCCGTTGATGGTCAATGGCGTGTTCTTCAACTTCAGAGAAGCCTGTGTGTTGATAATGCGTGACACATCAGCACCGTGTATACACTAGACGTTCTAAGGATATTCTGGGCACTTACTAAGAAGCAGGAAAGATCCTTGGCGATGAGATACAGAAGGCTACGCGTCGAACGTAGTCTAGACTTCCTACGTTGGAGTTTCCCCCATGGTCGAGAGGGGTCACGAGGTATAGTATTGTGTGGTGGCAACTCGATGCACCGTTCATTATGTTGTAGGGAGACGTAATCTTCCAAGCCGAGAGTCTCGCTGAACTGTAGTGACACGCGATACATCAGCTTATGTTCCATCATAAATCTGCTTGTGGGCAGGAGGGTGAAGTAGCTGACGAAGTACCTGGAACCGGATCTGGAACTTCTTCATGGTCCGGTCGTCGCCCAAGGTATGCCAGGCGGCCCTCGTCCAGTCTGCCGAGCTGGGGAGGTGGTTTGCGAGCGCATCGCTCGCAGGGATATTGACAACACAGGGGTTCGGAGGCTGATATTTTTTGTCAGGATTGCGTCGTCCCCCCNGTGTATGTGCTTTGGGGGATCAGGAACGACTGAATGGGTTGGATGGTGGACGCATTTGTCGACCCCGCTGATGTTCCATCTCGAGTACTGGCGACGGGCACGTTCATATTGCCGACTTGAGTGAAAACACCTGGAGACAGTCAATACGAAGGTAAGGTGAGGATAAACCAAGGGAGATATCTCATACCGGGACCTTGCACTGGCAAGGTATATTGAGCATCTCTGCTGTCAAAGGCCGCAGATGCTGCAGGCGCCACCTCCTGGCACAGGTCTAATCCTACCTCCGATATGTTGTACGAGTGATTGAAGTGCTCGTATTCCAAGACGTGGTTGAAAGCGGGAGGCTCGCTGCCCAAAGTAATGTCGGATGTGCCGCCGGTCTGAAAGGGGCACGGCGTCCCGAACCAGATATCGAATAACGAGTCCAGGAAGGATTGTTGGCTAAAAGAGGGCTGTAGACGTATGTATCAATAACGTCTGGGAACACAAGAATGCTCCAAGTCCTGATATACTTGCCGAATCTGTTGTACCCGGAGCATAGGACATGGGTGGATCCTATCAGACGCAAGCCTGCAGTGAGTGATCTGACGTCGTTGAGGCAGTGACGGCAGAGTTAAGATACGTATCCGAGGTTGATCACAAATGTAGAGTGTGGAGGTCGGGCGGGACGAATGCAGAGAGCTGAATGCCACTCTTCGCTGGAGATATATACGCACCTTGCTTCTACAGATATCTACATCGTACGTGCCTTGTATCCTCGACGCCGTCCACCCACAGCGCAATGGTAGTAGATATTAGAGACTTGGGGCACAGTGCCTCATGTTGTGTGACGTTCCTCTGAGGATCAGATGAAGCTGTAGCCACAGACATCCAAATGCTTGGAGTGACCGCATGCTCAGAGCGACATCAACAACTGGTCTCTGCGCCTCCCATTGCGTCCAAGGGAGGAGAGGTGAGCAGCGAGGAGGTGACGGCGCCCATTACGTGACAGTTTGCTGGACACGTTCGCAATCCAGGACTACTAGGGTGGGAACATAGGATACTGGGATATCCAAGCCTTGTGCCAGTGATAGGATGGCCAGGGACTCTAGGCTAAGATGGCCCCGGAAACATGCGCTCTCGGAGCTCCAACTTCATGCGTGAACGTCGTAGAGCGATGCTGGCTCAACCAATAGTTACATACCTGCATGCAACTTGCGTAGCTAGGCCGATAGATAAAGAGGCACGTTGTCCCTATGTTGCAGCCGACTCAACGCGAAAATGACGATTAATATCCTGTAGCTGTCTTGAACGGCGCCTACATTATGGACTCGCGGTTTTTCCAACGCGTTCTTCATGCGCCAAAAAGTGATGCGAATGAGCACGATATGTCGAAAGAAAATCGCTCCGAGTTGCCTGTAAGACCAAGCCGGAAGGCGCATCGAAGCCTGGACCAGTGGAGAGCGGAGAAGACATAGACAGAGTTTTGGAAAAGTGACAACGCAGCCAGTGTATGGTGGATAAGACCAGGATATCAGCAGTGGTCATTGAAGTTCAAGTTCAAGTAAGTAGTAGTTGCCAGTGGCGCCAATGCGTGACGGAGTTGCATACACCTGTGCTGAAGATGACTCTGATGGACGAAGCGCTGGCCTCTCCCACGCGGGCTGCAGGGCGTTGGCAATGTGCGGTTCAGCTCGTGGTGCGCTCGCCTAATCTCACACCGAGTCGGAGCAGCTCATAATCTGAACTGATGGCCCTTGAGATCTATAGCCATACCACGCCCTTCCCTACCTCCTTCCGGGCCACCGCGTCGACAATGGCCTCGCAAGGCACAGTTTCAATCTGCGGACGTCGACAACCTTCGTGCAGCCTGAGGCAGGGCAGGGTACATGACTGTTGTATCGCAGTACGTAGACATATGAAACCTTAAAACTTAGCTCTGCCTCGGCCTAAGGCTGAGACCGAACCCGGCCACAGACATTGTCGTACCGTGAAGGCGCCTTCTTCACGTTCAGACCGACCGCAATGCTGCGCCGTAGCTGAGCCGAAATTGATGAGCACACCTTGAAAAGGCACGATTCTAGCTCATCGTGACAGCTCTTCATCTACTAGGGCGATGTTCTGGTCGTCATCGGCATCGCCTCCTCATCATCCGTGCCGGTCACTCACGAGTGCCCACTTGCGCCCACTTCATAAACAACGTAGTTACAGTAATGCATATACTGAATTTTGTCAATAAGGGCTTCTGGATGCATACATGGCTCGATTAGTGCCTCTTGTGGATTAGAGCCGGAGCTCGGACTAGAGAACTTTCAGTATCCGCACGCGTATTGAAAACGGGCCGGTAATTGCAAGGCTTATCTCCATGTACATTTCGAAGCCCGGACGAGGCAATGCCTAGTACAGCAGGGAGATATATCCGGTAGACCCGAGTCCACTCAAGATGGCTGAAGTGTTCACGTGCTGGAATAACTCGAAAGTCGCATCGACCTCGCACGTGGCGCTGTCGGCTCTGTTGTCTGGGAGCTAGACCGGTATTGCATGAGCCTGAGCCATGACGGTGATCGTGTAGGCGTGATTATGACTCACCGTCCCATTGATGAAGTAAGCACTGACGAGTCCGATGATGCAGTCAGATGGATCAGAGATAGTCGTGTGCTGCAAGAACACCAGGCTCGTCAGTTGAACATCCGAGGTCTCGTTCAGTGGTGAACTGCCTACGCCGAATCCATTCTGCCTGACTAGAACAGCATCGCCCTCGAGTAGAGCTGTTACTTTCTCGGCGTCCGCAAATGGCGTAAGCGGATCGAACTAAACTTTGTCATTCAGCATTACTCCTACGCTACGCTGAGTAGGAATCCTACCGTGTTTCCCAGGATCAAGATTTTGTTCTGGAGACGTCTGTTGAACGGTCCCTGATAGCGTTCGACCGCGCGTACTGGCCAGAAGGGACAGTAGTAGAACGGGAGGGGCCACACTGACGTGACTGAGACAGCCAATTAGAGTTGAGTGGTGTGCACAAACTGATCAGGTAAGCCGCTCCTTACACATGGTCGAGCGATGCCCCGACTCGTAGATGATGTTCTGGAAGATCTCGTCCATGCTTGTCCCACGCTGATCGACGCCATCACCACAAATAATCGCAGGAGGGCCATATGCTGGTGCATTGTTTGGTTCGCTCGCCCTGCGCGAACTGCTGTGAGGCGGTGAGCGATCGTGTCCCGGGCCACCATGCAGATATTCGCTATTCAGACGTACCGTACGGCCCGCCGTCCCGTCAACGGCGCTCGTGTCCTAGATTCGTCCGCGACCGCCTCAGCAAGCTCGGGATACGTCGTATTTGCCAGGCTAGCCCAGAGCGAAGGCCAAGACATAGCCGAGTATATGTCGGCTAAGCCGAGATGGGAACAAAATGAGAGGCTATCGTAGCAATCGGAGCGTGACAGCGCTCACCGCGAATGAGACCGGACTGGACAGGAACAGAGCTGTTCTTGAGTGCAGCATCGTGTGCGCTCTGAAGGAGAGCCTGAATGGCATTGTTGACGTCGGCAGGGGTTGCTCCCTCGGACGCGATCGCGCAACCTGCGGGCCCGGAAAGAGCACATCCTGTGGCAAACCCGTCAAAGACCTTATCTGCATCCCGCAACTGGTTCCCGGTCCAGAACTACAGAAGAAGCGTGTTAGAGTAGAGGACTTAAAGTGAGCACACTATATCGCTCGCTCACAAATGGCACTTCTTTTGTGGCAAGATTGATAGGGTTGAGAGGGCCGTCCAAGACGATGTGCCCAACCCGCTGGAACGGGAATGCATCAACGCCAGCTACGCGTGAGGTTAGAACGCAGTCATACCTCAGGGAACACTGTTTGGTAGGACAAGCATAAGTATGAGTCGAGTAGCACGCTCACGAGCGACGATGACTTACTATTGATCAGCCAGGACCCGAGGATCGTCCCATACGAAAACCCAATGTAGTTGATGGGACTTCCAGGACCATCGAGGGCGTCGACCAGCGCAACGACATCACGGGCTGTAGCCGCGGTCCCGACATATCGCAAGTACTTCCCAGAGGAATGTGCGAGGCATCGTTGCCCGAGCTCCTCGTACTTCGCTTGCATGACCGGCGCTTGTGCCAGGAGAGCGTAGATCTCCTCGGGATCGGTGAAGTTGCCAGTCATGTCGATGCCTGTGAGCTCAATCGTCCCGTTCCAGAAGCTGTTGTATTCGTCCATGTCGTCGAAGCAGTGTATGTCACCTGGACTGCACAGAAAACGGTCAGATCTGACTAGCAAGTCGAACGAAGATTCGGTGACTCACATGGTGAGGGAGCCGACGCCGCGCGGATCCCAAGTAACGATATCGTATTCGCCTCCCGTAAGAGCTCGAAGAGTGCCCAGAAACTCGGATATTTCCTCTACCCCGGATTCTCCGGGCCCACCTATGGCGAACGTAAGCGGTACTGCAATGAACGCCGTACTAGAAAGCAAGTTGTACCAGGATTCACGAGCACAGAGCCACGTCGTTGGTGAGTAGCATTGGCCTTGGCGACGGCAAGCCTGCCGTATCCGGCAGAGAGGTTATGATAGTCCAAGGGTATCGCGAAGAAACTGCAGGTTAGCGAGGGATCTGCTACAAGCGCGGGATCGCAAGCGCCCCATTCGAAGGCCGTAGGCTCTAGAGGTGTACGAGGCTGGTGAGCCTGGTAGGTCAGCATCGTTCCTCCGAGACGCGAATTAGCACATCCTCACCTCAATATGCTGAAGAAGACCATGGTGAACAGCGATAAAGTCAGAGCATTGTGCGACCTGTAACAGCGTGATGAATGTGATGAGGAGTGTGAAACGCTTCATGGGGGACGAAGGGGTGCTAGCGTGTAGCATGACGTTGAGGTTGGAATTCTTATATGCGGATGTTGCTTGTGACAAATGTATGATGATGTGCGGCTCGCGTAACTTGCCGTCGAGTCGGCGTCGGCGTTGGCGCGCCGCCGGTTGAGTGTGTGATGTCGGCGGTTGGCCCCTTAGCTCAGAGGCAACATTACAATCCCATTGGCTAGGAAATGGCAGGATTATTTTCGAGGAATCCGGCGTGCCAATCAGGAGACAGCGCGAACATGACGAGTATTGTAGCCAACGTCGCACAGAAGACTCGTGTTGTCCGGACTCCGCGGTGCGGTGTAGATCTTGATACTTTATAAGTTTAGTGTTTTCCTTTACAAAGCAAAGGAATCACCCACTTAGAAAGCCGCCGCCAACGGTCTCCTGGATATTTGGCCCCTCGTCCGTCCGAGTGTCGCAGCGGTGTCTTGGTTCACTGTCGGTGTACTCTGGTTCAGGCAAGTCTCGTTGTAGGAGCTGTACACCATGTTCTGATTTGATCCTCAGATTTTTCTATGCTCCGAGAGCCTGAAAGGATGCACGTCAAGCATGAACATCGAACATTGCTTACATGAGAGCAAGACCCAAGGTCAAGTATGCCGTACTATGGAAAAGCGCGTCGCAATGAGTCGGAATGACAGCACTAGCATATAAGCGCCGATCCGGTGCATGGCCCGGAAAGGAAGGTTACTCAATTTCAGTGATAGGTCAGTCCAATTCAGTCTCCTCGCCGATCCGTCTATCGCATAGGCACATCAGTAGCACAATCAGATAATATCATTGTCTCTCATCAGATAGCGCTCTACGGTGACCAACATCGCGACTGCGACAGAGATTAGCGAGCAGGCAACCCAGAGGTACCTACGAAGTAACAGGAAAAGAAGGAAACCATCGTAACACACAAGAAGGTGTTCGCGTTCCGTGAGGACGGAAGGTTGTGTATCACTCAATAGGTGAATGCCAAGAGAATATCGGCTCAGATTGAGATACACGCCCCATTGAAGCGGTCGAATGCCATCTTACCACCCTTGTGGCTGGCGGCGGCACTAGTGTTGCTGGAAACTAAGGTATCATGGATGGGCTGTCAGAATGACTGGAATATCGTCGGGACAGATATCAAATCGCCGTAGTCTACATGCAAAGTACAACACAGCATGTATCGCGGCGGAAAGGTACAAGAACTAGCGAGAAAAGGCGCTGCGTGCTGACAAAGATGGTAACGCTGCGAGTATCGCCGCGGTATTAACGCCTGCGAAGACTTCGTAGTCGGCATCTACCTCGCATATCGTGCTGTTGCCTTCGGGGAGCTGTAGTAGGATATGTCAAATCGGGCTTGTCGGAGACGTGTTGGTGGGGGCGTACCGTTCCGTTTGCAAAGTACACGGAAACGATCTCGTAGAGACATTGAGAGGGTTCGCTGGTTGTATGCTATAGATTGCATATCACATTAGTTAGAAGATTAGCTGCACCTGATAAGCACTCACTCCAAAACCGTCTAGCTGGATGAGTGCGCCATAATCACCCAAGAGTTTGGAAAGCGCGCGAGCATCTGCGAGAGGTGTCACAGGATCGTACTAGACGAGACGGGCGACAAATAAAACCATATGGCTTGAGGTACAGAGAACGAGTTCACCGTACCGTGTTGCTAAGCACCAGGACCTTGTTAGCAAGTTTCTTGTCGAATGGGCCTTGGTACCTCTCTACTGCGCGAACAGGCCAGAACGGACAGTAATTGAATACGTTCGGCCAAACCGAAGTGACTATCGAGCATAATCAGCACTACTCCACGACTCGGAGCAACGAAACGAAGAGAGCTGACTCACAGAGATGTGATCTGGCCCTCGAGGATGAAATGATGTCATTGAAGACGTTGATCATTTTCGTCCCTCTCCGATCGACACTGTCGCCGCATGCAATCGCTAGCCCACCGTATGTTTTCGAATCGTTCACTTGCCTCTTGCTATGGCCGGGGTTTTCGTCAGTACAAATATAAGTAACAATCCTACCACTACTTGTTGCAATGCAAACATACCGCGCACGGAGGGCGCCACGTACCCCGGCATTATCCGAGGATTCCGCATCGACCGTAGCGACGACTTCGGGATAGCTCACGTTCACGAAGCTCGCCCATTCCGCAGGAGAATATACTGCTGCGAACAATTGCTCTGCTCGAGCGCATGAGGTCAAATCTACCAGATCAGCGGAAGAAGTCGCACTCACTGCGAATATCGGCGGACGTAATAGGCACCGAGCTGTTCTTCCGCGCAGCATCGTGAGCACGCTGGAGAAGTGTTTGGACGTTAGCGTCAACGTCAGCGGGAGTTTGCCCCTGTGTGGCGGCCGCACAGCCCTCCGGGCCTGAGAGAGCACAGGCTGTGACCAGGGCGTCGTATACCTTGTCCGCATCAACGAGCTGCTTAGGAAAGAACTATGACGAACGATTTAGCGAACAAATTAGGCGTAGAGCGAATATGTACGTACACTTGAGGTCTCCTCCGTCGCGAGAAAAGTGGGGTCTACGACCCCGTCGAGAACAACACGCCCAACTCGCTAGGAAGAAGTCAGGTCGGAGGGTGTTAGAACTTGGTGCACGAAGAACGCACTTCAGGAAACACTGATGAGAAGTAATTGTGAGCCATGCAGCTGGTACAGGAGGAGGAACGGTGCAAACGATGACGCTCACTATTGATGAACCACGCGCCTAGGACTGTGCCATAAGACAACCCAGCGAAATTGAGCGGAGCCGTCGGTCCATCCAATACGTCCGCCATCGCGACCATGTCCCGAACTGTAGCCGCAGTACCGACGTACTTCAAATACCGACCAGACGGTTGCCGTAGGCATCGCTCGCCGAGCTCTTCATACTTCTTCTGCATTATCGGAGCTTGAGACAGCAATGCTTCGATATCCTCTGGATTCGTGAAGTTCCCCGTCATCTCGATACCAGTTAATTCGATCGTTCCGTTCCAGAATGTGTTATACTCTTCGTCGCTGTTGAAGCACTGAATATCTCCTGGACTTGATCGCGAGAATGTGTTAAATAGTCTCCGCGCCATCAATGAACATACGCACATAGTGAGCGGCCCTACTCCGCGAGGGTCCCAGCTAACAATGTCACAATGACCGCCGGCAAGGCCAGACGCCGTAGATCCCAGGCGGTCAAGAGCAGCCAGACCAGATTCTCCAGGTCCACCTGGAACAAATATGAGCATGGTCCAGCGCGCTATCTGTTCTAAGCACCGAACATACCAGGATTGATGAACAGCGTTCCAAATCGTTGGGCAGTGGCATGCACTTTGGCAACTGCAATGCGGCCTGTTCCTGCCGATCTGTCGTGATAGTCGAGGGGAATATCGAAAAAACTACATGAGATGGAAGGATTCTCCACTATTGTTGGGTCGCAAGGGCCCCATTGAAACGTCGAGTGGGTCCATGTATCCTGAGAATTGCATCAGTTGATCGATGGCGCAGTGCGCTCGGCAACGACGATATTGCATACGTACACCTTCGACACTGGCAGTTTTGGCAAAGCGACCCAATACGATGGCTTGCAGTATGTATGAGAGCATGAGCAGCTGCCTTTGCCGGAGGTGGGGTGTATGTGAACGTCGCATAGGCATCTGAGGCTTTATATGCAGCTGCTTAGCCTACGCCGCCGCAACGACATACAAATGACCGCAGTACATCTGGATGTACCGTCCGTGAGGGCGACCATTATGCCTGGCACATTGGCTGCGCGATCACAGCCGTCCAGTGCGCCACAATACCGTCCGGCGGGTAGGTACATCGCATTGGCGCCACCTACATGAACAACAAGCCAGTCTGTGAAAGGTGTATCTGTGTATCAAGATCGGTAAAATCATAGGTAGATTGAGAGAAACCTGAACACTGGGGGCTCGGTTGCTCGGGTACTCACAGGTGGCAGCTGGCTCGATCGACTCGAGAGTCGAGATTCATTCTAGGAAACGCGTATCGCTGCCACCTGTACAGGCTCCTGAGCATAGCATACTGAGCGGCTACGGTCACTGTTGACAGGTGGTACATGCGAGTAAGGTCAAACGTTGCAGCGCAGCACTCCGAGTCAAGTATGACGCCGTGGTGGTCGCAGAGTTGGAAAATATACGCGATGACCGGATGGAGCACAAATTAGCGGAGAGTCAACGAAACCTGCACAAAATATTTTTGAGTATAGGCCTTATAGCTCAGTGGTAGAGCATACGATTGCAGATCGTGTGGTCCCGTGTTCGAACCACGGTGAGGCCTGATCCTTTTTGCACTCCCAGAAATCGGACCCCGATGTCGGGCCCCCATAGGAATGATCTCAGCTGGGTTTCATTAGCTCCTGCTCCCGTACCACCATTATCGACCAGAACTGCACACCAGATCTGACATCAGGAACATCGCGGGCAAGTACCTAGATCTACGTCCGCATCCTTACTGAACATCAACGCCTACGCTGGCATCTTATCCTCAATTAGAATCGTAGAAGCTCTAGCCATAGAGCTGACTACAGCCCTAGAAGAAGCTGTCTCTGCGAGTACAAACGAGCCCTATGAAGCATGGGTCGGTTTCTGGGGACGACTAGTTACTCCTCAAGTAGACTAGGAGGCTGATTCCGATAGTAGGAAATTGCTCGAGCCCTACTGGAATTAAAGTATGGCCAGCGGAAGTCGCCGGGGGCAGCCTCTCGGAACTGAGTCTTGAAGCACGTTGCTCAACACTTTCACATTCGGGCGAACAGGAAGCACCGACATCCATGCGTGCAAGTTTCCCTCCACTTTGATGCCGTGGTCTCTGACACGCGGGTCTCCTTTGAGAAGTTTGGGCGTCGTACACTTGTCGACCTTCCAGTGGACCAGAATAGCGCATAGTCCAGTACGTGCGCGATGATATCATTGACGGCGAATTCAGAATGTCGGAGGCCATCGAACGCAACGCCGCATCCAAATCTTAATCCCACGAGACCGGATAGTTCTTGGTGAGTCGTGTCCGAGCACTTGATCAAACCGACGCTTCCTGGGTTTATCGAATCCGGCGGTGCTTCTCCGGCACCTAAGGAAACATAACACAAGAAGATTCCGACGAATTGCTTGGCGGTCTGCGGCTACAATATAGCGCCCTTCACCTTGAAGCCCAATGTCGTTTCCCACTCGGTTTTCATCCCTTACGAGAACAGCGACTCTGGCTCAATGGCATGCAGCTGTGACGATGACTTCGCCTCGGATGACACCATCCATGTGCCTGGAAG
Organism: Trametes cubensis; assembly: GCA_029747595.1. NCBI lineage: Eukaryota > Fungi > Basidiomycota > Agaricomycetes > Polyporales > Polyporaceae > Trametes > Trametes cubensis. Next base: position 119,617 of record JAPEVG010000031.1, on the reverse strand, counting down.
ATCTCCCTCGACGCTGCACGCACGTTCTCAGGACGTATCTCTCAGAATTTCCTCGTCTTGCTATATGGCACCCTCAAATCAAGCGTCGACGGGACGAAAGCTCAATTGGATGAACCGTCAATTTGCTCTGTCCAGGGCCATGCCACAGACGGTCGTGTGATCACTGCCGAGGTATAATCACCCGGAAACCTGTCTCATCTGATCAAGAGGGAGATCCGCGCTCTGAAGAAGTATGCACCAGTCATCCAGGTTCGTCTCCTTCTTTCTCATGTAAGACCCTGAGTCAGACTCCTTCGTCGAAGGTGACTTCAAACCATCCAAAGGCGAAGGAATCGGGCTCTAACTCGAGGTCAACGACGCGAAACCAGGGGTCTGTCTCATGTTCCGGTCAGCGCGAACCGGAGACGGGGAAGACAAGACAATATACCTCATACAGACAAGCGAAGGCATCGTAAATTACGACGCGCTCCCTCGCCGCAATCGCATACACATGACGCTCGTCGAGATCGATGGAGACCTGTCAGTGCCTCCAGCGTCGATTCGGGTACGATATGATGTGGACTGGATGCTATCCTTACGTTGACCACCGATGGCGAGACGATGCGCGAATCGTTCATCGACACTAGCAATGAGAATTTGTCTTTGTACCCGGAGGTGTAGCTAGTGAGTGCTTTGAGCTGCGGCGCGTTCGCAACAGTACTCTCAGGGCGTGATGGCGAATACGGGGACGAGGGCCGACGGGACGCCAACGGACCAATTGTAGAGCTGAAGCTGAATCTGTGGGGCTCGACATTGACTAAGATGGTCGTGATGAGAGTGGAATCGAACGCACTGTAACAGAACTACACGAATACGCAGACCCGCCACCTCGCGAGCTCGAATACAACAGTTCACGGCCGTGAGTAAGGGATAGTTGGTATTAGTGAGTACATCACATTCCGAAGGTTGTCCATGAAGTCCAGATGAAGTCCCGATATCACGGCTCGTATTGTATACAGACGGACTAGGCCGGCTTTCGACCATACTTGCACCACGCATTGTACGCTTCTTCGGCATCTACGAACAGGTCACGTAACAACTTGCGCGAGCTGCCGTCGAACCCCGGAACCTCCCAATGGTCCTTGTCGAAGCGCAGGCCCTGGAATGGCACTGCGAGCAGCTGTCCAACGAGGACTTCCCTCCAGCGCTGCCAGACGGGAGTGTTGTTCGGAAGGAGCGCGTCGAGCAGCTTGTCTGGAGAAGGCGGCCAGAGCGACAGTACTGTAAATACTGCCATGGCCGTACGCGTCCCGAACGAGAACCTCTGGACGTCGCGCTCTTGCAGATGCAACACCTCGCCGAGCAAGATGCCAGTCTGCATGTCTTCCTTGTCGAGCGCAAGCAGGTGGTTATATAGCCATGACAGCGCGAGGCTCGCGACGAACGCGCCTTGTCCGTATAGGGTTCCCTGCGGGATGAGGAGCAACTGGACCATGCACTGCGCAACGAGGATCGCCATGCACAAGCCAGTCAAGAGGCATCGTATGATCGGATTATCGGAGAACTCCAAGTGAAAGCGCCCCAGTGTGAGCGAGCTCACTGCGCCTTCGCTCCCGTGTACCACGACGACTCCCGCATGGCCCTCCAAGATGAATATTCCATCGCCCGGCGGCGCGCCATCCCGCGGCGCGGGATGGCGGAACGTCAACCGCCCACAGCCAAGCTGCAGGCAGGCAAATCCATTTGCGATGGCACCCAGAGCGATGCTCGCGCAGCAGTACCAGTCGGCGATGTACGCGCAGTATATGGTAGCGACGAGGCTTCCGATGATGGGGAGGATGGCGAAGAAGACCTGCTTGTCCTTCAGCATCGGCGGGCACATCTCCGGCTCTGGGAGCTCAAGCGAGAGGGCCATCGTAGTAACATTGTACTGAGAGGTCTTCCGGCGGGCGTTAGGGATGACGGTGGGTTTGGACACGAGATTGCTGTGCCGCACTGTACGCGCGAGGAGGTGGGCGGGATGACCGGACCCCAAGAATTCGGAGCCCGCGTAGCTCGCGATGAAGCGAGGTCCGTGCTGGCCCTCTAATTCAAAGATCGTGGCGGGATCGCGGCTCTTGCAGGACCGGGTGACGGGGAAGAGAGCCGAGATTCCTTCAGATACGACGAGGCCTCCATAGTGCCGCACTATCTCGAAGAGACCTGGCGCATTGTACCATCCGAGCCATCGGCGCCATTTGACGAGGTGCACAGTCGCCACGCTTTCCGCGGCCCCGTCTCCACCGAAGAAGCCTGCAAATCCGGACGCGTCGAGTGTGAAGGTGCGGTGGTGGAACTGGTGCGTTTGTATCACGCCTGCTGCAAAGCCGTTGGTGGGTAATGGGAGCGGAGGTTCGGGTAATGGACCCATTGTCCACAGCTCGAGTCGATTCGATGGATCTAGCGGACGGACGAAGATGAGGCTGGTATAGGAGGACGGAAGGGGGCTGACTTACGATACCATCCCTACATATACCGAATGCCGAATTCGCCTCGTTATCATGCCGTGCAATTGAGTGGAGCCTGGACTCGTGAACTCCGTGAGGTGGTTTCGAAGATGTCTTTTGATTGTAGCTGCCTGAGCCTGAGAACTCTCAAGGGCGTCTAGGAGGTCTTCTCGGTCTGCAGGTCCACCTGCTGTACTATAGTCTCAGCCTCTTAGGTTCAGTGTCCGTTGCATGTGTCTGCTGCACCACAATACCAACTCTGACGATTTTGATCCGAAGATTCTACTTCGCTGCTGGTGCGACTTGCCAGCCGCGGAGGTGGTGTACACCTCGCCAAATGGGTGTCATAAGTATAGCGTCTCACAACAACATAGCGAGACAGTCAGACAGCCTCAAAACTGCCTAGACCGCCCACCTTCTTGTGTACATCTATGGCACCGGCCAGTTCTGTCATTATCTAACACACCGGTGTATATCTCAATGAAAAGCACATACCAAGGAGACGTCGAGGCCGTGCCAACCGTTTGCACCAGCGCTCGCGTCTTCTACAGAAGTCATGAAGTACTTGTGCAATCGCAGGGACGGGCTGACAAGGCCTGTTTCGAGCGGGCACGGGACCAATCAGAACGCCACCAAAAAGAAGCGGAAGGCATCGCCCAATGGCGAGTGCTTGGGTTGGACGTGACGCCCGCGGAGTCGGACTGGGCACACTGCCATACAACAAGACCTTTGACGAAGCCCCCTGCGCAGCTATGCCTGCTCACTGTGCGATGCACCGCGATGTAAGGAATACGCGCTACCCAGCATAAGGCTTGACAGAACGCAAGTACTGCGTCGGGGGTTGTTCGGCGTCCAGGAGCGCTGTACGGTATCTGTGCGGACATCAGCCCCGGCGCTCACAAAAGATGAGGGTCACAAGCCCTCGACGCCCATTTACCTTATCGCAGCACATCCTGTGGGAACACCTCATCCACCATGATGCCTCGGGGGCTAGACCTCAGTGTCCTGGGTAGATTCGTTCTGTCAGCTGTAGGTCAACACGTCGACAAGATACAACACCCCCTCCCCCCCAAAAAAAAGAAAGAAAAAAGAAAAAAAAAAANCACTAGATAGTACCGTAGGACGGACCTAACGGTTGCACACGAAGGTTGTTTTCGGCATAGGCATTGGAGGATGTTGTACAAACCAGGCATGTCCGACTCTCTTTGTACTGTATCAGTAGGCTTTCCTCCCGTCCAAGTGACCATGTGCACTCCGAATGAACTCACAGAAAGATAGCCACCTCGAGGGCGCCCTCGGACGCCTGGAGAACGTCCAACCCTAATATTTGGGTGCACTCCTTGATTGGTAGATAAGGCGAAGAGCGGGCGTGAACGCAAGAATTGTTGCGGGGCTGTACGCTTCGACAGAGGTCAGCGCGTCAGTAGGTATGCGTGCTTGTAGGAAGGCCACTGTAGGATGACTCACAAGGTTCAATCACCAGTGCGTCCCTGCGAGTTCCTAGAAGGACGATGTAGGGGATAGAACCTCATGCGCGCTTGCACTGCATCAACGAGTTCGATGGCGGTTCCTCGGAAGGGGAGGGTGGCTTTCTGGAGGGCTGGTCACTATTCCCTTCGTCGCGTCAACGACACCTGTCTGCGCGACCTGTCAAGAAAAGGGGGTTGAACCTTGTTCGTCACGGGCCCGCCAGTGTCTGTTGCGGATCGTCAAAGATCTTGCCGAGTGCATTTGACCAGAGGATTGAGAGGGAGAGTAGGGGGCCAAGGAAGAGGACGGAGTGACAGTCTCTCGGAAGCGTCGCGAAGAACTTGAGTGGAGCAGCGGACCCCACTGCATGGTACTCGAACCTTGGAACCAAGTACGAGTATGAGGAAGACCGTATACGTGCACAGGACGTCGACACAGCTTCCTAGGCCGATGCCGTGCCACATAATTGGGATCGGGGGTCGAAGTGATCAAGCGTCCACCGTCACTTCACCGAAGTCGAGCCCAGCGGCGAAGGCCCTAGCACCAGCAGCACGATCGACAGCGCCGAATACACCAAAGACTCCAGAGAACAGCGAAAGCCAGATGCACAATGCGATCGCCCGAGGAACGTCGATCGCCCGTCCGCGTCATCATAGGCATGCCAGTCGTGCTTTAAGTCCGCACTCGCAACCGGGCCCGCGGGTTCGCAGGCGACGACGGACGCCATCGCCCGCCACTGGCGTGCCTGGACAGATGGCCATTCGCTGTCCAAGTTGAAGAGAGGTGAAACGCTGATGCTGCGGTGCAATGTCATTGGAATGAACGTCATGTCGAGGGACACAGCGCCCGGTCGGGACACGCCGGGCGCCAGGTAGCGATAGATCTTCTGGCTTCTGTGCATCTGTCAGTACTGACTAGTCACTGGTGATTAATGGCATCGAGAGGAGCAAGTACTTACCTCTATTCTGCTGCGGTCGCGAGAGGACCATGAGGGGTGTGGTTGAAGACCAGTGTGCAGCCGAGCGCCCGAAGATCGACCTAAGACAGCGAGCGAAGAGGAAGCCACGAAACTACAGTAGAAGTGAAGCAAAGGACGTGGTGCTTGAACCCTCGACGCTGCGGCGCCACCAGAGCCCTCCAGGACGACGTGAGAGATCACGGACGGAGTCTTGAGGGAGCATCACGTTGAGGTCCTGTCCAAGCCAGTGCGAAGAACATTAGGCGTACACGCCCGCGAGCCGCACGCCAAGGGTCTTCGCGCCGTCCTACGCTGGAGGGCCCAAGAAGGGACGAAGGACTGGCTAAGCTGCGCATAAAGCTCAAGGAGCCCATGGTTAGGACAAAGAACAAGCGCGAACATCCCCAGAAAGCACCACGATCTCCAATCTCCACACTCCCGGATTGACATTAGACGCGAGAGCACGACTCCGTCAGAGAGACTGACACTGGGTGGCACGCAAGAGTGCCACTGCAGGGGGACTCGGAGGGGATCGCCGGTAGCTGCCAGCTTCCATTGCAGTATGCGTACATGCCCGCGAGGGGCGCGCCGAGCATTGGCGAAAGTACAAGGCGTGTTCGCGCTCTTCCGCGCTGCAATCGAGGAGCACATAGTGAGAACACAGAACAAGCGCGAACGTCCCCAGAAAGCACCGCGATCTCCAGACTGCCAATTTGACGTTGAACGACGCCGCCGGAGACTGGGGCTAAGTGGCACGCAAAAGTGCCACTGCAGCCTAGAGGGAGGAGATCGCCGGTTGCTGCCCGCTTCCATTGCCCAGTCGCAAGTCGCGAGTCCCCGAGCAGAGCGAGGAGCAGACGCTGTAGAGTAAGTACACGCACGTACGTATGTACGGACAGGCATCCGCGTGGCCCTGTCACCCGCCCAACCGCCATCTGTGATCCCGAGATCCAGCGCCGTCATGTACTTACGTCGTACTGTGCTCCCGCGACGACCGTGACCGCGAGCGGCGCGTCGTCGAGGGTCGAAGCACGAGGTGCTTGACAATGCGCTCGCCGGATTGCGATCGCGAGGGCTGAATAGATCGCTTACGGGGGTAGTGCTGCTTTCTGGCGGTGCGCTTCGCTATGTGAGGAGGAGAGGCTGCAGGACGATCGCGTCCCCGAGAATCTAACTGACCTTCTTGCCATCGCCCTTGCTATCGTCGAAGTTCCCTGTTCTTTGTATGATCAGAGTTTGCGACGGAGATTCGGATGCCATCGCGGATTCTAGAGAGATGCACACCTAGGCCTGTGGACGAGATGGGATCCGAGATGCCCGTCGAACAATGGACTTCTCAGAGCCCCAGCGCGGATTCGTGCGTCTTCTCGGATGGAATCCTGTGAGCAGCACGTTGAGCTGAGAATTCGGATTCGGATGGGAGATGCGAGTTATGAGATGCCAGCTGTAAGTTGTAAGTTGTGAGATATGAGATATCGCAACCAGCGGATGCGGATGCGAGAGCTGACCACAGACCACAGACCATAGACAGATGCTCCACAAGTACAGCAGATGGCCAACTCATCGGAGATCCTCCTCAGAACACATCCCTTCCTGGATCCTGATATCATCCGCGTCGAAGATCAGCATCAACGTTAGCGTCTGCGATGCAGACTCGTGCGTGAGTGGAAGATGTATACACCGACACACCTGTGAACAAGAACGACTCTACGTACGATGGGCGGGATCCGAGATGCCCGTCGCCCGCTCATCCTGAACAGCGATGATCAAGTTTTCCTCCTGGGCGCACCCAGGGAGCTTGGGACGTTCATTCCACAACGACTGTTGACTATTGGTGTCAGCGGGGCGCCCAGACCCGGAGCCTGTCCGGCGTTTCGCAGCCGTACTCACGGGCGCTGCTCCCTGACCCACCCCACGAGCGCAGAACCTAAATCATCCCTTCCCCGGTCCATCTCCCAGCTTCCCAGCTGATCGTGTCAGTGGTCGGACGGACGGAGCCCTTGAAACGCAAGGGAACACCGTACGGCGCACGTACGATAACGTGCAGGGTCCAGGCCTCCAAGAGCAAATAATTGTGCGCGCGGTTGTTGGATCATGGATGTTCGACTGACCGTGCGGGCGGAGGACCGGCACTTTGACCCATATCGGGCGTGGAAGTCGAAGCTTGGTCGTCGAGGGTTGGCGCGGAGGAGAATGATGGGATCGTCCGCTGGGGCCGGGACCGGGCTTGGGCTGCTGCGCGGACAGGCACTTGCTGTAGCAGCATGCGGTATGCGGTATGTGATATACGGCATACGACATTGAGTGCGTAGAGAATTCGGAAGATGATGACGTTTGAGCCGAGCTCTGAGTACCGAGTATTCAGAGCTGGGTTGAGGATACGAGCTACGAGCGATGGTCCGGCTGCAGGAGTTGTCAAAGAGCCGGGCATGGCAACGGCGACAACAACAAACAGACGCCGCGGCTCCAGTAAGTACTAGTGCGCACTTCCAGGGCTGCCAGGGCTGGGCGCGCGGCAGGGACGATACCGCAAGATGACAATGCAGTGCTTGAGAAGCGGCGGACCCTTGTGGAGGGCCATCCGTCGCCGCTGAGCGCGAACTTGTGAACGGTAGCGTCTATGTACCTGAGGATGGGCTTGCACTTGGCCGAGATGGAGCGTACGAGCCGGAGATATCTGTGGGTACCTTGCGGATGGCAGGCGACAGGCGACAGACGGGATCTGTCGTAGGTTCGCATTGCGCGAGCGCGTGCGCGTGCGCTTGTGCTGTGGGTAGGTGAGTGGTGGGAGTGGCTGCATACTAAAGGAGCAGCGATCCTGCAACGCGCATGCTGGCGATTCAGGGAGACGTCGATTCCTGGAGGCTGAGCGCGGGGGGGRAGGATTATCATGCGGGGATGCGGACGCCACGAACCATCGCCCGCTGGGAAGTCCCTCTGCGGACGGCACACGCAGTTGAGCGATACGATACTGGCTGGTCTCGTGAATTCTGTTGAAAGCGACAATAAGTATGTGAGGCGTTGCGCTCGTCCGTGGGCGCTGTTCGCATCGTCAGAGTGCGAGTGCATATGGAGAGGCTGTCCATCGCAGAGGACTTGGGGCTAGGATGATGTCATCGTGATAGTAAGTGCTTGCGATGAACACCTTGCGGAGGATCGAGGTCAATGCCGTGTGCGATGACGACGATGTTGCGAGAGGAGGGCGAGGCAGAGGCGAAGAGGCGGTACCGTGCCGAGCAGCATGGCGTTGGCGTTAGCGTTGGCTGGCAAAGCATGGGCGCTAAGTAGACAAGCGGCGTTAAGCGGATCGGGCGCAGAGGATCTAAAGCCCCGTATAGATCTCTCGATCGCAATGATAGGGCGAGTTTGATTGGACGGCGCAGTGCCTCGCCGAGAATAGTAACCGAGGAGGGATGATTGGCCACCGACTGCCGCCACGCCTCGGCTCCACTCCCTCCTCTCTGCGGTGCCTCGCTCTCTGGCAATGTGCACAGTCCAGACGTCGTTTTCCTTGCTCGCTCTGTGGCTGGCAGCTGTGTTCCTGTTTTTACAATCTGGCACATCTGTTAGCTGAGGCACCAGGGACTAGCATCCCTTCATAACACCTAGGAACACCTCCGAGTCCCTCTCCTCCTACTCGCGTACTAGAGTGCAATATAGCCCTATCGCAGTACTCGCTATACTATACACGCGAGCCGAGCCCGGAGCGCACTGTACGAATGACAAGATGTTCTTCACGCACGTACACGGTTCAAACGTTCTCACCCGAAAGCATCATCGCCGATCTGTCTATCGCTCGCGTCCTCGGACCACACCATGACACGACGCACCCCCCGTGGCCAGCGACGCGGACGAGAAGACCTGGAGACCATTCAAATTGAACTCTGACCCGCGCTCGCAAGGGCGCGGCTGCAGTCCGGCGACCGCGTTCGCGGCATCCACGCCGTCCCACGTCGGACGTTGGCTGTCGGCACGAGTCTCCCTAGACCGCCTTCCATGCAAGACCGCGCCTCGCCCCGAACGCTATCCGTCTTTCTGCCAATCATGCGCCATCGTCTCCCATCGCCCAGGCGCCGCGCTCAACTCCTGGATGTGTTTTTTGTTTGCAGGGAGGGCAGTGAAACTGGGCGGTTGGAAGTTGGCACGGGCGGGCGGGCGAGAGGGTCGGGGGTGGGTGAGTGAGTGATTGGATGCGCATCGCCATCCGCTGCAATCAACCTCCGAGTACGGGGCGAGAGGGAGAGGTGTCACTTTCCGTCGCAGCCCATCTTCAATCTCATTGCCTTGCGCCGTCCATCTAGTCGTTGGCTTAGCTCAGGGTTCTATTACTACAGATCTGCCTTCCTAGTAAGCCAACCCTGCGCTCCGGCTCTTCCCTCCCCGTAAATCCTTCCCGCCCGCCCGTCCACATCTATATAAGTTCCCGCCTGCGGTCCCCACTCCCGCCTCCTCATCTTATCCCCTCCTCCGCCTCCGCCTCCTGCTCCTTCCTTTCCGTCTGCACACCCACCACCCTCTCTCTCTCTCGTAGCAGACGACGATAACGACATGGCCCCCNATCTTCGGCTCCCGCTCAAAACACCTCCCGCCTGGCCCGCCCGGGCTCCCCATCCTCGGCAACCTCACCCAGATCCCGAGCTCCGACCAGTGGGTCTACTTTTACAACCTCTCCAAGAAATACGGTGAGTGCGCGGTCTACTATCATTCCTACCATTCTCTGTATGTGCTCGCGCGCGTGGAGATCGCGAGTGTGCGGGGGTGGAGAGATAAGAGCGCGTCTGTGTGCGCCTGTGTGTCCGTGCGAAGGAAGGCGGCATGCAGTATCCTTCCGGATCTGAGTCACGGAGTCGGAGTCGGGGGTGGGGGAGAGAGCGCACCTGTGGCACTTCGCACTAGCAGCACTGTGGCACTGGCTAGATGATGGCGAACTTCCACTGGGACGATCGCGCCGCCGTCCGAGATCTTGCACGAGATTCATCGCCTTCTGTCCCTCCGCGTTAGCACCAGCATCTACACCGCCGCGCCCTCTGCGGTGCAGGCACTGGTACCGCCCCCTCCCATTGATCGCGCGCGAGTCTGTTTTTGTTCGTCCACATCTTGGATAGATGCGATGCATCCCATCTAATTTCGGCGACATCGCCTTCGCGCCTTCTATCCAACGCGCGTTCCTCGCCTTGCTTTTCCACCCTCTGCTTTGCTGCTGCTCCCNGCCCCCCGCGCGCGCGACGTTCTATCCAGGATCCTCCACGCCCGAACACCCTTACTGACCCGGTTCTGCCGCGACAGGCGACGTGAACACGCTCCACGTGCTCAACACGACCATCATCGTGCTCAACTCGCACGAGGCCATCGACGCGCTCTTCAACAAGCGCGTCGAGCGGTACTCGGCGAAGCCCTCGCGGCGCATGGCGAACTTGTACGTCCTCTTCCCCTCCTCGCACGCATGTCAGTGAGTTGGTTGGAGGACTGACGGCGCTTGCGATTGGCAGGTCCGACCTGACGATGACGCTGCCGTTCATGGACCCCGGCGAGGACTTCTCGACCGCGCGCAAGCAGTTCCACACCGAGATCGGGCAGGCGGGCGTCCCCGCGTACAACGCCGAGTACGAGGCGTCCTCGCGCCGCTTCCTCCAGACGCTCGCCGCGGACTTGGAGTGTAAGGATTTGACGAAGGTCATCGATGAGTGCGTGTCGTTTCTCTCTTACTCTCGCTCTCTCTTGCGAGTCGCCCGGGATTCGTGGATGTGGAGGAAGGTCGCTGACGCGCGGGATTTTGGCTGCAGCTCGATAGGGAGGGCGTTCTTGAAGGTGTCGACGGGGTACGAGCCGACGCCGTCCGATACGATCCTCACGCAGATGAACAACCTCGCGCATTTCGCGGCGGACGTCCTCGGGGACAAGTTCCAGAAGCTCGACGTGTTGCCTTTCCGTACGTCTCCTTTCTCTCTCCCTTCCCTCTTACATCACTCAACTCCGTCTGCGGTACAGTGTGCTCGCTCCCGACGTGGGCGCCCGTCGCGGGCCCGCTCCTGAAGCTCGGCGCGAAGTGGAAGACGCAGCTGCACGCGACGGCGGACGCAACCGTGCAGCTCGCGCAGGCGGGCAAGGCGGCCGGGAACGACTCGGTCATGTTCAATTTGGGCGCGGCCGCGGGCGAGAAGACGATGGACGACCGCACGAAGATGGTCGCGGTGACGATGAACGCGGGGGGCATGCTTGCGGTGCGTCTCTCCTCCCTCTGCTCCCCTTTGCTCCCTATTTCCAGAGGTTCAGAGCGCTGATGCTGGGAACGACTAGACGGAGTCTGCGACGCTCACGTTCCTGCTCGCGATGGCGCGCTTCCCCGAGATTCAGAAGAAGGCGCAGGCAGAGGTCGACGCGCTCACGGGCGGGAAGCGTCTCCCGACGATGGCGGACCGCCCGAAGCTCCCGTACGTCGACGCCGTCCTCTCAGAGGTCCTCCGCTGGGTGTCGATCGCCCCCGTCAGTGAGTGTCGTGTGCCTCTTGATCCTTTCGCGTGCGAGGAAGGGAGAACGGGATGCTGACGTGCGTTTACGCAATAGTTGCGCGCGAGGTGACGGAAGACGACGAGTACAAGGGGTACCACATCCCGAAGGGCGCGACGATCATGGCGAACAACTGGTACGTCCTTCCGTCCTGCCCAGCCCAACTCGCCTCGCTTCGGTACACAATGCTCACCTTGCTTCTCCCTCTCACAGGGCGATCTCCCGCGACGAAAGCATCTTCCCCGAGCCCGAGGTCTTCCGACCCGAACGCTTCCTCGACACGACGACCTCCCCGCCCACGCTGCGCACCGACATCCTGCACCCGATGGCGTTCGCCTTCGGGTTCGGGCACCGCACGTGCCCGGGGCGCTACCTCGCCGACGCGCTCCTCTTCAGCCACCTCGCGCACATCCTCGCCGCGTTCGACGTCGCGCTCCCGCCCGCGGCGGAGACGGCGAAGTGCGCCGCGGACAAGGCGATGAAGGTCGTGAGCAACGGCGCGGCGTGTCGGGTCCAGGAGGTCTATGTTAGGTTGGCGTCCCNGCTCGGACGCGGCCGCGGAGCTGGTGAGGCAGGGCGTGAACGCGACCGCGGAGGCGAGCGCGGCGCCGAAGGCGAATGGGTCCGCGGAGGCGAATGGGAGCGCGAAGGCGAATGGATCGCCGCCGGTCCCGAACGGGGTGGCGAACGGTGCTGCCAACTCCGCGCATTGAGCGACTCTTTCCCCGACCAGGCCCACCTTCCCGCCCTCCTCGCGAAATGTGACGTCAGAACGGGATTACCACCAGGATTCGCGCTTGCGAAGTGCACCCGACGACGTTCCATTCATCCATCCCACCGCACCTAGGCCCACCGATCTGCACGACTTTAAAACGCCTTGACCTGCTTTTGACGAAGCCCTCTACTCCTCTACTCCTTGATTGCACGAAGCACGAAGGCAACACGACCCCCCCCCCCCTTCCTCCCTCTTCCCCCGCCATCTCCACGCCAACAATATGTGATCGGGGTCCACGACGCGCTCGACGATCTTGTATCCTTGTATCTACTGTATACCACCACCCGCCTCACCACACCATGCATGCCTTAGCCTTAGCCTATACGCTACATAAATACGACCTAGTAAACGTTTTAGTACGACCCCGAGCTGCGAGCCTAGCCATAGCTTCGATGTTGATTCCTACGTATGTCACGATAGTTATACTACATACTCTCTTATCCATCATGATCGACGAATTGAGTTGTTTTGTTTGTCATTGGTCTGACTCCTTGCTGCTTGTGCTATGTGGACTGTGAGGCGTGCAGAGCAAGCGCAATAGATGTCAGTGTGGCAAATCTTGCAATATCGATATCACTGGTGACTGAAAGTTGACATTGGCGATTGTTCAGCAACCCCAGCTTGCGCTAGTCAGTAAGCCATGTCGCCGTGCACATCTTGGTCATGGCACCATCATACAAGGCACCCATACGTTAGCCCCACAAGTCTCGGAGGACCCAAGAACGATGTCGATCCCACCAGGATCACAATGTTCTTGCAACATCCTCGGGAGATTTACACGCGAACATCAGCTCGCTGGGCCCCCAGCGCTCGGGCTGCAAGTCGGAACACCGAGCTTCGCCCTCTCCACCTCAGGCTGCTTCCCATCCACTACACGGGTGTCATGGCCGGCGCCCATGCCTTCCATGCACGCCGACTCGGGAACTCACTGCGATTCGCGGGCAAGGTGGCAAAGTGGCGTCTCGTACATCATCCCCGTGGTCGCATCTATACGCCGCCTGGCTCAGCTGCGGGACGTTCGCAGCTTCGACAGGACGGCGGCACGGCGCACTTGCACCACCGAATCCCGACAATCGCCGCATGAACTGGCAAGCCTGAAAGCCTGTCAATTATCGAGAGGGTGTTGCCAGTACGAGGGTGGAAATATACCTATACCTGCCGTGGGCGTCCACTCGGACGTAAGACGACTAGTACGCCGCCGCGCGTCTGCGCGCAACCCCATTCGTACATCCACATCGCACGCGTTCCCACACTTGCCCCCTCTGGAGCAGGCAGCACGGTCGCGGAGTCACGGGCGTGGTCGCCGCAACGCCTCTTCTAGGGGTGCTTTGTTACTTTGTGAGGCGCTGCGCGGGCTGGGTACGGCGTCCCAGGGAGAGAAAGAGCCGCGTTTGTTCGTTGGGTGAAGCGAAGTGTTGATGAGGGACAGATGTGTACGCATGGGGTATGTTGGTATGCGCGATGCGTGCGGAGCGCTGGGCGAACGCGGCTTGTCTGAGCGGTTGGAGTTGAAATTTTGGAGATGGAAGTGGAGGTCTGAGGTGGGATGCGAGGGGCGAAGGTCAGTGAGTGCCTTGGCTCGGGCTCGGGGGAGGTATCGGTCTGCAGTGGGGATGGATAGGATGAGTATAAAAGGACACGAGAGACGTGCTGAGGTCCTCAGACTAGCAGCTCTCTAGCCCGCATCATCTCTACCGCACTCTTCATCCAACCACCAAACCTTTTGACAACCCGTCGTAAGGCTGCATTTTCGGTCGACTCGACTCGTACCCAGCTGACTACTAGGCCAGTGTCCGCCATGGCGCCGTTCAAGTACGAGAGAATCGACAAGGCCGAGGCGGCGCTCCTCATCGTCGACCACCAAGAAGGCCTCTACATGCTCGCGCACGATTACTCGCCGGTCCAGTTCAAGAACAACCTGCTTGCCCATGCTGCGCTCGCGAAGATCTTTAACCTCCCGGTCGTCTTGACTAGCAGTAGTGAGACCGGTGCGTCCGCCATTCGTCCATCGCATGGGAGTAGAGTCGACTATGACTGACGAAGAGCATGTTGACAGGACCGAATGGCCCGCTCCCGAAGGAGGTCCTCGATATGCACCCTAACGCGCCGCTCATCAAGAGGCAGGGGGAGGTGGACGCGTGGGACAACGCCGACTTCCGCGCCGCCGTNGGAGGCGACGGGGAAAAAGCAGATCATCCTTGCTGGGATCACCACCGACGTGAGTATTCTCCTTCCTATCCCGAGCATCGCCATGCATGCATCGAGTGACGGCGAACTCACCGCATCCGCTTGCTTGCATTGTTGCGTGCCTAACAGGTCTGCACGGCGTTCCTCGCGCTCTCGCTCGTCGAAGCGGGTTATACCGTGTACGCTCACAGCGACGCGTCGGGCACGTTCGACGTGAGGACCGCCCAGGACGCGAACGACCGCATGCGTGCCGCGGGCGTGCACGTCCTCTCCATGTTCGCCGTCGCGTGCGAGCTCATGCGCGACTGGCGCAGCACGCCGGGTGCAAAGGAGATGATGCCCTTCTTCGATACGTGCGTCTTTTTCTTTGTTGGTCGTCAGGCGCGTCAAGGAGCTGAGCCGCATGCACATGGGATGATAGGTACCTTCCGCAGTATGGGTTCTTGGCGAGGGCGCACGATGCGGCGATTGCCAACGGGACGCCTTCGGGTTTGTAGCTGTGGTCCTGTGCATGTGTTGACAATTACTAGTTGTTGTGAACTCGTGATGGATCGATTAGGATTCAGCTGCGTTGTGTCCCGTCGCGCCAAGTAATGTTAGGCAAATCACTCGTTCATGGTCAGAAGCCATTTGTACAGATACTGGTGGGCCTTCTGGTGTGCTAGTATGAACTTCGAGGCGAGGAGAGCAGTTTCGGTAGTAGAAGTCCTTATGCTGGCGAGTGATGTCAATGCTGCTGATAGCAGTACGGGAGGCTTGATACTATGGAGTTCTCACAATCGTAGTGACAACAAGATGCGGTAAAGCAGCAGTAGGTGGTTGTCGAAACAAAAGGGACACGGCGACGCGCGCGATGATCACGAGATGTGGAGAACTTGGGGCAACACGGGCGCCTATCGGGTCATTCTCCTTGTCTCGCAATTGTTCTTCTTTCTAAGTACGGTTTAAGTGTTCTACTGGCTTCAATTTAGCATCTTTACTCTCAGATCGCGATAGACATGTGAATCGGACGCTAATTGTCATTCATTGTCGCAACGCGC
Organism: Trametes cubensis; assembly: GCA_029747595.1. NCBI lineage: Eukaryota > Fungi > Basidiomycota > Agaricomycetes > Polyporales > Polyporaceae > Trametes > Trametes cubensis. The sequence continues at coordinate 104,215 of JAPEVG010000031.1, read as the reverse complement.
CAGGCTTCTTCATAACAATGCTCTAGGAAGTTGTCGAGGGGTATATCGGTGTCGCGGTGACTGTACCCACATGAAAGACGTACGAAGACCCATCCTCAAAGAACTAGAGGCCCCGGAGTTGATCAAAGTAGGTCCTCCACAAGCAGCAGAATGCGTCTCTCATCTGGACCGCTAACCCCCCNTCCAGTGTACGCCCCTACAGCCCAAGTCTGCCCTCCGGACGACGATATCTTCCTGATGATCTTCGACGTTCTGAACGACCAACGCGATGTCTCGGCGATGATGCGTACATGTTGGTCCGTTTACCACTTGGGAGTCAGACGCCTTTTGTCTATGGGCGCAGAGATCATTAACAACAACCAACTCATCTCCTTTTGCCACTTCATGAGGCGGAACATCTATAACGCGAATCGTCTTTCAATGCTGCGGCTCGCAATTCCGCTCTCCTCCCCGATGGATGGCTGTGAAGACTCAGGATCCGAAGACTCCGCCAGTGATGAAGGCTACGAGCCTCTGCATGGCATCCCCCTCCTAGTTCATATCCTTCCAAGCCTGATAGGCATACGGACCCTACAGATCAATTTCTGCGAAGGCCTCTTGCAGTGCGATGACCGACTTGTGGACGCCTTCGCTGCCCTACCCTCCATACACGACCTGCGGATTATCTCTTTTGGGCTACTCTCCTACGATCTGCTCGAGAGCATCCGATCTGACATCGTTCACCTGTGCATAGAATGTTCGGGGGATGAACACGGCTACTTTGTTCCGCTGGATTCGATGCTTCCCGACCCTCTGGACTTGCTCAGCAGGCACAATGACACGCTGAAAGACTTGTGCCTCTCCTACGTTGACCTTGCGGCTGACACCGTCCGCCCGGGGCCGTCCACGAGCGTATATCCCCATGTACGCCGCCTTGTATTGGGTGCGGCTCGCTTCAGAGAACTTGAGATCTTGGTGAACGCCTTCCCAAACCTGCGCGAGCTGGACGTCACCCTGTGCAACATTTTGGAGTTCGATCCGGATTGCCCACGCGCTGAGAACCGTACGGTGCGTTGTTGGGACGCGTTGGAACACGTCTGTGGCGACGTCTACAACATTTACCGGATTGGTCTTACCTGTCCCGTTGCACGTCTGGACATCGTGCTCGATCGCCCGGGGGAGGAGCGTGAGGATCTGTACGAGGTCCTCACAGATGTGCAGTGGTCGTCTAGCCTCAAACGCATCGTTTTTCGGTTGGGCTTCTATATGTTAATAGCGGGTCGTGAGCTCGGCGACGACTATTCCGTATCCGCCTCGGACATCTTGGACCTTCTGCCACCCAACGCCGCAGGATCGAGTTTGACCCATCTCGGCCTGGATCTGAACGCCGACGTCGTAGTGGGAGACCCCATCTACTACCAGGTACGTCTATGAGATTGTTCGCGTCGGCAATGCCACTGATGGTCCTTTCCTCAGAGGGCGGTCGTGAGTCTGCTCTCACGCACGAGAGTCAAGTTCTTCAAGTTCCGAATTCACGTCTGCAACGTAGAAAAGGAAGACGCGTACGACCATACTGTGTCACTTGGGCCGGACAGAACGCAGGTTCTCCGGAAATTCAGAGCGCCGTTCCTCGCATTCTGGGCGTCCAGAATCGCCGACGCAGCGCCAACAGTGCAGTTCATATGCTTTGAGGTGATGCAGAGGAAGATGTCTCTGGAGGTCCTGCGCAACCCTGGCGGCGGAGAGCGTTCTTTGGTGGTGCTCAGCGAGGAGGCCAGCAGGGAATTGGTGGAAAACGAGGAGATGGAATGGCACAAGACCGTATGCCCTGTGACACTGGCAATGTGGCTCAGAGTGGCTGCAGTGCACGAAGATGGCAGCGACAGCGACGCCATGTCTGTCACTTCCGATTCATCCCAGTGGTCGGACTAGCTGAAAGCGTATGGAGATGGATTCTGTTAGTCCTAGACTTCAAGCACAGCCCTCCGTGGTGTTCATCTCACATACTCTCAGACGCGCAAGTACCGCTTCTTGTTCGATTGGGCCCCCCAGTTTCAATAATCCAATGCAGTTTGCCACATGGACGCATGGAGGTACCACCTTCTGCGCAATTTCTGTTTGCCAGTTTCAGTCACAGCGCGCAAATCCGGGATGCTCGACAACTACTCTGATCTCGCCAACGCGGCGACACGATTGCTACCATGGATGGAATGCTGATGACATTGCACTTCATTTCATCGGACGGTATATCACAGTGGCAGCAGTACTATGTAACCGTGGCCGCTGATCACATCTTCAATTGAGTCATCCTTGGCAATTGACGTTAACGGTTTGACAGCGAGGTTCCTGGTATGTAACGCAGGCGCGCGCTTAAAAGACGGTTACTCCCTGTCCTCGTACGCCCACGACGTGTGGACCTGCATAGTGTAGTAGCAGTGCCCGCGACATAGGGATCATCGTCGCACGAGCCGGACAATTACTTCTCGACTCGGAGCTCGTCCCCTGACTCGACTCGTCCAAGGCATATAGCCTTACATATCCACCGCAACTTTGCGACGCCGTCGGATCGTACCAGAGTAGCTGTGCCCACGAGGGACGTGATGACAGACATACTCTATCGAACCGAAGGCCATCATGATGGTAGGGCGGGCACCGTTATAGGGTTTGGGACATATTCATCTGAATCTTCTCCTTAGCGATGGACACACCCTTCCCGCTGAACGAAGACGTTCTCTTCATGATTTTCGACGCTCTGAACACCCAATCCGACGTCTTGGCCATGATGAGCACATGCTGGCCCATTTATTACCTCGGTGTAAAAAGTCTCTTGCGTATGGGCGCAAACATCGTGAAAGACACAAGTCTCGTCTCCTTTTGCCACTTCATGGGCCGGAACCTCGTCATGCACGGGGCTTATTTGACCCGTCTTCGACTCGCGATCCCGCGTGATGCAGTGGACGACGATAGTGACGGCTCTAGCTCCGAAGGCTCCCTTGTCGATGAAGACCACGATCCTCTCCTGCGCGGCGCTTCTCTACTGGTTCCAGTTCTAAAAGGTCTCACAAACTTGCAGATACTCGACATCGACTTCTGCGATTGCCTCTTGCAATGTGACGGCCGCCTCATGGACGCTATAGCTGCTCTGCAGTCCATACGCGAGCTGCGGATCGCCTATTTCGGCTTACGCACCTACAACCTCATCTCCAGCATCCGTTCTCCTATCGTCCGGTTGTACATGGACTGCATGCGACCCGAACTGGGCCGCACGCATCAATTCTACAGCGAGCTTCCTGATCCTCTAGACCTGCTCAAGAAGCACAAGGAGACGCTGGAAGACGTCTCTCTCTGCTACGTCAACGCTACGGCCCTTGTCGTCTCCCCAGGCCCGTCCACAAGTGTGTACCCCCGCGTGCGCAGCCTCACTCTGAGCACCTCCGGCTTCAAGGAACGCGAGATCTTGGTGGATGCGTTTCCGAATCTGCGCGTACTCGACGTCACCAAAGGCCACGGCGAATTTGAGTCCGACCTGGAGTCTACAAGAGCCCGCAACCGTACAGTGCGCTGCTGGGCTGCGTTGGAGCACGTCTATGGCGACATTGGCAGCCTTTACAAACTCGGTCTCACCTGCCCCGTTGGACGCTTGGACGTCGCCCTTGACTTCATAGAGGAATGGCGCGAGGAACTACATGAGATGCTCTCGGACTTGCTGTGGGCGCCCAGCTTGGAGCGCGTCGTTTTCCGGTTGGGCTATTGCGCGTTGCTCGCCGGACGCAAACTAGACAACGAGGGTGGCGTATTCGCGTCGGACATCATCAACCTGCTGCCACAAGACGCCATGGCTTACGGGGTCACCCATCTTGGGCTAGACTCGAATGCTGACCTGTTGGTGGAAGACCCCAGCGACTATCAGGTATGTCCAGTGGCCCACTGGCAATTGGGTGTCTCGTCTACTCACGATCTTTCCCGCAGATGGCTGTTATCACCCTGCTCTCGCGCCTGAATGTCAAATTCTTCACGTTCCGCATGCACGTATGCGTAGTTGAGCGCGAAGGAGAATACGACCACAACGTGTCGGCAGGATTCTACGGGAAGAGGGTCCTCTGGAGGTTCCAGGACCCGTTCCTCTTACCGTGGGCCATCGACATGGCCGAAGCGGCGCCGACAGTGGAGTTCTTATGTTTCGAGGTGATGCACACGAGGACGTGCTGGCAGGTCAAACGTCACTCTGTTGGGAATCCATTCACCTTGGTCCTGCTGAGCGAGGAAGCGAGCAGTGACTTGGTAAGGAACGAGGGGATGGAGTGGCACCATACTGTGCAAGCCAGGCCCGGGTTCAGTGTGGACGTGATGGTGTACGAAGGTGAGAGCGACAGTGACGACGAAAGTGACGATGAAGGCGATGTCATGTAGATCTGTGGCCTCGGATGCTCTCGGGCGATACGGCTGGCGGGGGNCGTATGGGTTTCGCCTATAGTAGTCTGCGGACACAGGGTACATGGACATTGGGTTGCGTTCGGACGTTTGGGTGTGTTGTACACAACACTGATTTACAGGGAGCTAGTGCCCCGAGTTCTTAGGACTGCACGGTGTATATTCCGCGACAACAAAAAACAAAGAGCCCACCGTGGTTCGAACACGGGACCACACGATCTGCAATCGTATGCTCTACCACTGAGCTATAAGCCCATGCTACATAGCATCAGTGCGTTTAACTCGATCCGGTACCCTTGTAGGCTGACATCTCTTGTCCTGGTCCAGGCTCCAGAGGTGGGTCGTGTCTACGTACAAACACGCTTCTGACGCGTCGAAGACGCGTCGCAGGCACGCAGTTGCATTCAATGTTAGATTAAGTTGAGGCATTAGGGCGCCGTGTGTATGTGTAGCACAACCGGAGGAGCCCAAAGCCCGGGGGCCAAGAAAGGCGGTACGCGGCGAGCTTTCGGCAGGGAGAGTAGGACGAGCGATATTGAGAGCTAGAAGGCGAGCTAAAATAGACAGCCGGTGATGTTGTCAAGGCCTGAGAACGATTGTCGGACTGAGCTGTGTTGTAGCCAGAGATGACAGTGCTTGTAAGACGGATAGATGGACTACTAGTAGTTGGTTGTATAGGAGCAAGGGAACAAACGATTATGACGCGCGCGCAGTCCGGCGGCGGGGGCNACCGCCATATTACGTAATCATTCAGAGCGCATTGCTCGCCCTTTCTGTGTCCTTCCCCTTCTCCTCCTCCGTTCTCTCGCTCTTCCTCTCTTCCACCATCCTCCTCCTCCTCCTCATCTTTACTTTACGCCGCTTGCACGACCACATACTTGCCACACTTTCTTCCTTTCGTCCAAGAGCAGCTCGCGTACCACCCCATGTCCGGTACCGCCTCAAACCCTGTGCGTACCGCGCGCAGCACCTTCCTGCAATTTGGGGATTCTCACTCCACAGCCGTACACAGATCAGGAGGAAGCTTGTCATCGTCGGCGATGGTATGTTGGTGTCACTGGTCTGTTCCCAATCCGATCTGACCTTTCTTCCGGTCCAGGCGCATGCGGAAAGACGTCCTTGCTATGTTCCTTCGCACTCGGCGAGTTCCCCAAGGAATATGTACGTTCGGCCACGTTTCCCCGTGACTCCTTGTGCTGACTTTGGTTCCTATGTGTTTTAGCAACCAAGTGCGTTTGCGGTTGCAATCGACCAGTCTGCTTCTCCTTGTCTGACACGCTTCACCAGCTATCTTCGAGAACTACGTTGCAGAGATCCGGTTAGACGGCAAAGCCGTCCAACTAGCACTATGGGATACCGCGTAAGTCCTCGTCGCATCCATGCTCCGCTGTCTCTCCCCTGCCACCGCGTTGTCTGGTACAGCCCCCGCCTGAGCCCACTGGCCCGGGTGCGTTCAGTGACCAGAGGTGTGGTCTACGTTCGAGCGGAGACTCGGGCGCGTTCTATAAATTCACCCTCCCCGTGCCATTCCGAATCCGTCAATCTAACGCGGTTATTCGCCTCTTCTTGCTCCTACTCCCCCCCTCATATTGAGAGCTTTACTGGACACTTGTCCAGGGCAACTCGCGTTCCCTCTCTCTTCATTGCCGTCCTTCTTCGGAGAGTTCCATACCTTTCAAGGGGCCTGGACATCGGTGGTGGAGTCATCTTTACGTGGCTTTGGTCGAGAAAGTCGCGCGGTCGTATAGTGGGTGACAGCCCCAAAATGGGGCTGGTCTGCCATCTGACGACGCGTGGCTATCTCGTTCCTCCTGTTGTCTAGCCATTGGCCTCGGCCTGTCGCATGGCATGGTCGTTCAATGAGCGACTCCGATGTTTCTGTGAACCGGATTCTACCCATGCCATGCGCGCTCCGTGCATATTACCGTGGCCGGTGGACAGATGGAGAGCGCAGCTTGTGATATTATAAATGCTATCAGACAACGCGCCAGATGTCCTTCAGGTTTACTAACGGGCTTCATTCATCCTTATAGCGGCCAAGAAGAATATGAGCGTCTTAGGCCAATGTCGTACTCGAAGTCGCACGTCATTCTAATCGCCTTCGCCATCGATACGCCCGACTCTCTTGACAACGTTACAGTCAAGGTGCGTGAGATCGTGGTGAGAACCTAAGATCAGGTGTTGAACGGCCTGCAGTGGATAGAAGAAGTACGTTCGATTTGTGGTCCCACGATCCCCGTAATCCTCGTCGGGTGCAAGTCTGACTTGCGACCGCCTCCGGGTACGTCTTCGGTTGCACATCATGACGCGTCGCTGCAGACTGCGCATCGGATACTGATGGACTCGGCGTGTACAGGGTCACCAAACTTTTCGCAATTCGTGTCGAGGGAGCAAGCGGAGCGCGTAGCACAGGCTATTGGCGCGCGAGCGTACAAGGAGTGTTCAGCGTTGAAGATTGAGGGTGTCGACGATGTTTTCGAGGCGGCGACGCGTGCAAGTATGCTCATGCGTGAAGGCGTCCCTGCACACACTGGACACCACCAACATGGCCGACTCGGTGGGAGCATGGGCCACAGGCGGGGCAGCAGCGCCGATGACGGGTGGGAAGACAAGGGGCGGTGTTGCGTGATTTGCTAGCTGCGCAACCCGCCGCGTGCGCCCCGGGCGAGCGCCTTACAAGAGCAGCGAGGAGCGCAGGGTGGCTGGAAACACTACACCATTGAGTGGGTGTTTTGTTGCCCTGTAGATGCGCTTGTTGCGCTAACGTGCGCCTTCTTCGCCGCACTCGCCCCCTTCCCTGTCGACTTCTCCATCCGTCATCCCATAACCCTTATTGTGTTTCCTTTCCATCGCTCGCCACGCACGCATGCACGTCTTCGCACTCGTTGTACTCCTCCCACGCATGCCTCATGCCATCTGCCTCTCCCTCAAATGTCATCGCTACCACGCCTTCGCATCGTCCTGCATCGTCTCCGCCATCTACGTACCACGTACCCTCACTCTCGCTGACCCAACCTCTTACGATCACTCCTGCTTCATGCGCACGTCGGACACTGGCTTGGAACGGACTCTGTTATTTTCTTCCAACCTTCTGCACCCCCCTCGGACTTCATCCTGTCCCTACTCTTCCCGCATCACTTCACTCGCTGTCTCCCCCTCTCCGCGCGTAGTTATCATCTTATCCCGTCTCGCATCGTCACACCGTTGAGTATCTTTCTCCGTACCTTGTGATATCCCTCTTCTACTATCCCTCTCAACTCTCCGCGGATCTACCTCATTCCCCTCCCCCTCCCTTCACACTCGTACGTACCGATTCCCTGTACGTCCTCACTCCCAAATGCGCTGACCTTACCCGTCATCACGCGTTTACGTCGTACCGACATCTCAATCCGTTACATTGTGCTTGTTGCTGGCGCTCGCTTGCTCGTTCGACGACTAAGCTCGCATGTACATGTGCTGTGTGTTTCTGTGTGATGGATCGTACGTCCGCTGTATATAGCTAGTTTCTGCCGCGTAGGCTCTGCTATCCTCGTACCCATCCGTACTTACCGTCGGCCACCGGTGAAGCGGTAAGTATTGAGTGGCAGGGAAGAGATCAACCGGTCATGCGCACGTCTGCATCCGGCACATGGGCGTCTTCCCAGCCTGAATATCCTTCTTCGTTCCCACCACCACCTGTCCTCAAGATCTCAACATTATATATCTTGTGTCACTGGCAAACGGAGTGTAACATCAGCTTCCTCACTCAACCGGCACGATCAATCCATCTGAACCATCTCAATACAAGGGCCCTTAGTCATCGCAAGCGCAAACAGAATCAGCCTTGCGGTAGGAGTTGAACTAGGAAAACTCGGAGATATCGAAGTACTACTGATATCGGACGCTCACACAGGTATATGTCACTTGCCATCGATGTGGACATCTGGACCTGGCAGCCCGAGCTTCTTTTCCACAACCGATACTATCGCAACACGTGAGAGGCGATGCGGTACAAGGTTCAGCTAGTCCCTCGGCATGCCTCTGTACGCGTACGCCTTTGCATGCCTTGACTTCAACCAGTGTCCCTGGTCTGAGGCAAGACGCATCTCAACCACATACGCTTATAATCCCATCTAACAGCCCTTGGGAAGACATCGATATCGACAAGACGTACCATGGCCACTTTGCCTGCTTGGGACATCTACGCCACCACATTGACGCCGCTTGGGAAGGGGTACCCTCTATGGTATCCTGATCCAGATCGCCCAGAGTGGGAGGTCGAGATCGGGGACGTAGGGTACGTTCGGGAGGGATCGTTCAAGCACTTGCTGCGAACGAGGAACACCGCGGACGAACCCCAGCCCCACAACCAGGTCCCGGAGAGTTACAAGCAATTCTACAATCCGAATATCGTCGTAACGGGCCCACGCGAGAGTATCACCCAGACTATACTACATAGTCGATCCATCAAACAAGTGCAAGTGTCGGGCGGGGCATCTATCAACACGTAAGCACCGCCACTTTGGTTATTTGATAGTAGTTTTGCTCAAATGCATATGCTAGCCCTATGACTGTAGCCACTCAAGGCGCGAATATCACCTTCAAGTGCACCGACGACAAGGGGGCCTTGCTGCTCCTGAGCCCGCATGGAGAAGATACATTTATCGAATCGCGGCGACACATCGTCACCCATCTTCGCCAGAACCTGCAGAAATGGGAGACGTTGGCGAACGAAACGCTCGGCCTGGATCTAAAGACGGAGGACATCCTGTTCGTCTGCGGAGTTACGAAGACCAGCCGGTGGGCCGTAGCCGCATTCCAAGGCAGCCAGCGTTCTGCGGAAGGCAGCATCTCGTGCGATCTGTCCCCACTCGCCTCTGCTAACCTCACGATGAGCATCACCAACGTTACGGCTCCGAACTGCATGTATCGCAGCGGCCCACCACAGGCCCGGCGACGTTCCGTCTCCTCCAGCCAGTCCGCTCCTGCAGAGATGTTCGGCTCTGTTGCGATGGGCTCCAATGCATCGCTCGCCTCGTATGCGACTGCTCCAGATGCATCTGGTGGTGCACAGCAGATGCAGACGACCGTGCCGGGATTTCAGCTCCCGAGCAACCTATCTGCTCCGCCGCCGGGAGTCGTCCCCGACAAGGCGGATCAGTGCATATTCTTCCATTACTACAAGATGAAACGACGCTGGTTCCCATTACCCGGCCGAATCGTGGCAGGCGCCGGCCCACACGAGCTACCCTCGAGCGAGGACGACACGGATGCGAACCCTTCAGTGCTTGTCGATGACGGTGACGTACAATTTGAATACGACGACGAGTTTGAGCAAATGCCTCACTATGCGAAGGTATGCTCGCGCCGTTGTATTACTTAAATTCGCTGATCGTTATTCCATTTCAGCCTTTTGATCCCGTCACCTGCGTTTTGGATTATATACTCCAGGTGTGTGTGTGTGCACTCGTATATGTCACCTAATGGGCTAAGCATGATCGTCGACAGAACTCGGAAGCGGAAGTGGCGATTGCTTCGGATCTAGACCTATATGCTCTCTTCAAGGTAAGGCAATCGACCTGACCCGTTCCAATTGTGGTATCAACGATTTCGATAATCTCCAGACTCCAGAAGAGTACCCGGGGGACGTCGCGGATGCATTAGCCCATCTTCAACCCCAGATCGAGCTCGATGAGAATGGAGGTTCGTACGCAACCGTTGAGCAATCAACGCTGTACTAAGACCCTTCACATAGTTGGAACACTTTCAGTGGATATCACATACAACATCGCACGAGCATCCGGCGGTGCAGGAACTGATATAGCACCTGACAATCAAGTATCTGACGGAGAACACGGCGCGGGCGCGGAAGGAGATGAGGCAGGGAACGCGGACGCTGACCGACCTAGTGTGTACTAGTGTATAGTCTTGCTTGGCGTGTTCTGATGAGCTTTGGTTCCTATCCCAAGCTCGCACCCTAGATAATAAACGAGCGGGCCCGCCAGGCTCTGCAGAACGAAAGAACCCAATCCGCCATATGCCTGGAGGAGACGGAACCACCCACGACGGGTCTGTGACGGCGCTGGCATACTCCGCCGATGGTGACTACCTTGCCAGCGCATCAGAGGATACCTCCATCATCATCTGGTACGCCCGCGGGCTTGCTGTGAAGCGCAAATTCTTCGCCCACGAGGATACCATCACCGCGCTCGCTTTCTCGCCTGACGGGACTCGCCTTGCCTCCGCTTCGGACTTCGGGCCAGTCAAAATCTGGGACGTTGAGCAGCCAGAGCGCGAACTATCACTGGATACCGAGACCTTCGTCCGCTCGCTCGCGTACACGCCTGATGGGTCGAGGCTCCTCGGTGGCACCATTGCAGGCCAACTCGTGGCATGGGACACCGCCAGCCTCACCTGGGACGCTGTCGACGTCGACATGAAGGTCATCGCTGACCACAACGCAGTGATCAGCTTCATCACATTCTCCCCAGACGGGCGACTCATGGTCACTGGTAGCACTGAGAACATCTGTCGTATCTGGGAAGTGGACCAGCTCGCCAGCGGGCAGCCCAAACACGTCCTGCGCGGGCATAAGGGTATGATCACCTGCGCATCATTCTCCCCAGACGGCAAGCGCATCATCACTGCGTCGGACGACTACAGCTGCCGGATCTGGAGCACGGAGACGGGAGACGCCCTCGTCAACATCCACGAGCACTCCGCGCCCGTGTGGTCCGTCTGCTTTTCTCCTGGCGGGAAGCACATCGTGTCGGGCTCAGCGGACTCTACTGTGATCGTGTGCGATTCGTGGACGGGCGACCGCCTCGGGAAGCTTGACGGGCACGACAGTATGATCAACCATGTCGTCTTCTCACCAGACGGACGATACATCGCCTCTGCCTCGTCCGACAACACCGTTCGCTTATGGGACGCGAGGGACCCAGGGTGGAACTGTCTGAAGACGTACAACGAGCACAGCGACAATGTCACTGCGGTGATGTTCTCACCGGATGGGTCGACGCTTGCGTCTGGCTCCCATGACGGGAAGGTTTTCATTCGGTTACTGGAGGTACCGTCCAGCGACGCTGACGCGGAAGAGGCGTCGTAGTAGCGTGGTCTTCGTTTGTACAGAGCGCCCCAGCTTGAACATGTGTTGTGGCAAGGTTGTATACTCGACATCCCCGCGGCATGTAACGGATCAAAGTGATACCACTGTCTGTTGTCATCGTGCGCAAGACGTGCAGTTCTATATACGACAGATTGTACGGCTTTAGGACAATCTCTATGCATTGTTAAACGAGCATAGCAAGAAGTATAGGTAGTAATCGTTCAAGGGATGCCCTCTAGGCCGCTACTCCTGTCGTTCGGCGCTAGCCCTTCCGCATGTATCAGCTCCTCGCCAACATTAGCGTCAAGCTCCTTAAGCGTAACACTACTCGATTCTCTCTCAACCTCCCAATACGTCGCGCCATGGGCCTTGATTTTGAGGACGATATGTTTGAGCGACGAGGCTGCGGCTGCAAAGTCGCGGACGAGACCCTCCTGATGCGGCTGAGCGAAGGCTTCGAGGATGGTCTCCGTTTTACGGTCGGCCTTCGCTTGTTCCGCTCGTTTCTCCTGGAGCGCAGGACGCCAAGCTGAATCATCTTCGGCTTCGTCCGTGTCGTCTTCCTCAGACATGTCTTCTGCTTCTTGCACTTTTGCCTTCGGTGGATCAAGCTCCTCAGACTCCACATCGTCGTCGATTCGGAATACTAAGAATGTGATACCGCTCTTGCGCAGTAGCTTCAGCAGCCCTGACTGAGATTATAGCAGATCAGCGATATGCTACTTCAGCGTGCGTCCGTTGGAGAGGATGTGCGGGTGGACGTACCACGAGCTCGGCCGAGGAGCCTCGCAAAGCCTTTACCGACATATCGAGGACCAGATGGGTGATGTCGGATGCGCTTTCATCTGGCAGAAGCTCCGACGTCGTGGTGACGGAGAACTGCGCGTTCCATTCGTAGTATCCAACCTGGAGTATAACTTGGCTGGGATGGGATTCGGTGATGACGCTGCGAAGCCTGGTGAGACACTCTTGGCGAGAGGAAATGTAGTCGACCTCGAGTTTCTTCACTCGCAACAGAGAGCCCAGGGCATAGAGGGTGTTAACGGACCCGCAGAGATACTGTAGAGAAGGCAGTAGGGAGTCGATAGTACGTTGGCGATTCTCCACCCGCACGTCCTCGATCTCGTCCAGCTCGCGAGGGGCGGTCAATTCGAGATACTGAAGGTTGGGGAACGCCTGGTAAATCACAGCAGCGTCAAGTTCGTAGAAGGCCCGGAGGGCCAGCGCCCGCACGCGAGGGTACTGCTGCGTGAAGGAGCCGAGCCCACAGTACCAGCCGCTGAGCTTCTCAAGAGTCTCACGATGTCGTCCAACCATCGAAAGCAGCTCGTCAGGTACTTCAATCTCCTCGCTGTAGCAGCGTAAGTCAAGTTCAGTCAAGGAGGACTCCATCTTCTTCAGCAAGTCATCCGTCAGAATCCCGATGGAGGATACTTGAAGTCGGCGGAGTCGTTTGAGCGCTGCAACGGCATCCTGAATTGCGGTTTGGCGTTGGAGTAGCTCTTCGCAAGAGTCAATTCTGAGGTCTTCAAGATTGGTGGCACGGCGAAGTACCTCCAGAAGTAGGCCGCACGTAGCTTTCGATGGAGGTGGAGGACCAGAAGGATAGGCACCATCATACTCTCCGTCATCGTCGCTGCATTGTTCATCTTCGGGGTCATAGCGGAACTCGAGACTGAGTCTGCGCAGACGGATAGCACGAGAAGCGGAGCCACGTAGCACGAAGTCGCAGAATGAGCGAACCTGAGCGTCAGACTTCACAGTCACTCCGCGTCCCACGAGCTCATTTTCGCCCAATTTAAGGAGTGCCTTGGATGTCCGCATGAGCAACAAAATGTCGGATTGTTGAGGGATTCGGTGGAAAAGCTCGAGAAAAATAGTGAGCGAAAGGCGAGGGCTTGGCTGCTCCATCATAGTGATCAAGAGTACTGTATGTCCATAGGTTCGAGGAAAAGCCGAAATGTTAACGATGCGCAAATTCTGTGAGTTTGAGCGCAGTATGACGCACGCTGTATCTTCGTGTGAGTTGTGGCAGAGTAACAGCCCAGGCCCTAATGTGGCTCAAACAGTAGTGGTAAGGACGACGCAAGATTCGAGTCGCTAGGCGAGAATGAACAGCGCCGGTGTTTGCCAGCGGGCGAAGCTTTCGCTTGTGGATTGGCGCCTGGCCCGCGCAAGCGCGCATCCATTTGCCTTCATCCGTAGCCAAGTCTGCGTGTACCCAACTTGCAATCATCCATGAGTGTAACGCATTGTCCTGGAACACAATGAGAGAGAGCCTAGCAGGTAATCAACCCGAACTCGAAGTCAAGTTCAGTCGCCGCTACATACGCGGTAAGTACTGTGACATTGACTTTCAACCATTCTTGTCGATCGGTGTTTGCCGCTGTCACGCTGGCGTTTATATGGCAGTGTTCGTCAGGGCAGGCTCCGACTCGGACTTGTGGCATGAAGCGCGGAACGTCGCTACGGTATGTCTTTACGCAGCACCCCTTTTTAAGTGGATGGTCAACTTGCGAACTCTCGCGCGAGGGAGAAGCAAGACTACGCCGGCGATGGACAAGCTCCTGGATACTAACATGGGTGGCACTGGTGGCACGCTCTGCCGTTGGAGCCACGCCAAGCCCAGAGTCCGCCGATCCTCCACTTCTGCGGACTCTCAAGCTCACGCGAGAGCACAGCAATGTGTTTCCATTGCTGTTGTGGGACGATATGTATTGCTGCGGGCCCCTCAGAAATTCACAGCGCGGTCTTCGCATGCCGCTCACCCTCGACAAATATTCAAATCGCGCTTCCTGGTGCCGTCGCCCGGCAGCGCAAACCACTATCGCAGGCACGTCAACCTATGTTTCCGCCGTACACCGTCTGGTGTGGGGGGCCGCGTACAATCACACTCTCATTTTCTGAGGAGGAGTTGACTCGGAACCATATGGTCAAGATTCTGAGTGTAGGTGCGCTCCTCACAAGCATTTTGAGCCCGTTCCGCTTGTCTAGATCACATCGCCTAATTCAAGTCATGTACACTCGGATTCAAACGTTTTCCTACGTCTGTATATATCAGACGGTGCACACGCTCGCCTTCTTCCTCGCCGCTTTGGCCATTGTTCAATACGTGAGTTGAATCTGGTCACCTCATGGGATTATATACTGACCACGGCATTGCAGATGCTGCTGTCCCGGTGGAGGACCCCATCAGCAGCATCGCGACATTCTATTTCCTTGGTATAGGAGTGGAGCCGCAGTTCATCCAACCGTCATGGCAAAAACCTTTAGAACTCTCTTTCCCGAAAGGCTTTTGGAGATAACTACTGGCGTGCCGGTGAAGACGACGTTAGCGGACTCGGAGCCGTGCACGACAGTGGTTACATCTCACGAGGTTTTCACCTCTGCGTTCTCCTTCATCTAGGCCACGGCATATTTTAGGCCCCATGTTCCAGACCATCGGCTCGTAGCAGTTCACTGGATTCGACTGGGATGCTAGCGGCTAGATAGAGAGGGGATTCCTTGTGACGGAAGGGGTCCTGACGGCTGTTTCCTCTGGTACAATTTGCAAATTGTACCTCGTGTCCTCAGAGGCCGCATTCATTGAGTTCAATTCGCCTAATGCTTGTAGAACGCCTGGGAGCGGTGCGGCATGTACGGCGGCAACGTCAGGTTCGCATCCCATCGGTTACATCGTCAGGAGTTGATTGGGCTGAATTTTCCAGCAGCGCAAACCTGATGGCAACGTTCGTGACCTGCCCATAGTCGCTGAGGTGTATACTTGTATTGCAGAGTGTCAGGTAGATGTGAGTTGTTGATATCAGGGCGACCACACAACGCGGCTTTCATGGCACATTCGGTGCCTTCGTACCCGGGCTACTTCATGGGCAGTCTTGCACGCTAAAGCCACCGGCCATAGGACGTAAGATCACGGTAAACCACACAGCCGCCGTTACCTTCGCCTTGACGGATAAACCGACTGCGATAAGAATAGAAGTCTGTCTTGGCCAAGACCCCATGTCAACGCTGCGGTTCTGCCTTCCGAGTCGCACAAGCTCATCCTTCCGTTTCCCTCGTTCGCATCGGACGAACATGCCCGCGGCTGC
Source organism: Trametes cubensis (assembly GCA_029747595.1). Lineage (NCBI taxonomy): Eukaryota > Fungi > Basidiomycota > Agaricomycetes > Polyporales > Polyporaceae > Trametes > Trametes cubensis. Next base: position 88,630 of record JAPEVG010000031.1, on the reverse strand, counting down.
GCACTGCCAGGACCGTGCCTACATCCATGGGGCTTGATCACTACGAGCAGGTTTCCGTACGCAATGCGGCGTTGATCATTCTTGCGAGATGCGCAGCACGATAGGCGACTAATTTCGCGGGGCGCACCTCCCTAACGGAGGCTCGGCGTACGCTATTGCAATGCCTTGCAACATGCGCTACATAGACGACACTCTCAACCTCTTCAGATCGCAGTTGTCACGGGATGTTGAGGCGTAGATATCGTCCATGGTAGGGCGCTTACACCGCCCACAGGAAGCTGCACTCTCTCTCAGTGTTTGAGTCGTCGCCTCCCTCAGATTATAGCCGTTGAACGGGTGATGGAGTGGGACGTGAATATCAGTATTCAACTTCGTCCTTCTAATTCTGCTTCGCGCAGAGTAAGGTCGCGAATTGACGGCGATGAAAGTTCACTGAAATCCAAACGCGTCTATCAAGCGTATGAATGAGGCTGCAGACAGTTTAGAACTTCTAACACACAAGGTTATCTCTCGACGACTAGTTGCGGGTTACACTGACCGTTACGGCGGCAAAGCAGCGCTGCGCAAAGCATGGAGGATGTAGTCCGCCAGTCTGTATGAAATTGCCTATCATGGGACCGTAAACGTCAAGGACCTGGTTTACGGGGGATCCACCACATGTTGGATGAACAAGCAGGAATTCATTCGGTTGTGGGCTGACTCATCTCCTGCGCAGCCAGGGGACGAAGAAGAGTGGACTCGTTGTATCGTGCGTGAGGACTGGTCGGGATACGCCCATGCAGCATTGTGACGGCATGGCAGACTAGTACGGCGCTCCTTGATCTGCCAGTCGTGCCGCGTAGCCGTCTCCAAGATGGGAGCCCCACGGTCCTAGAAAAAGCGCGGGTGGATAAGGTATATAAAGTCTGCTAACCTGTCGAGAGGACCGCACCCCAGTCTCATCTTCTTCATCCTCACTGCGAAAACAACCGCTACAACCCTCTGTCTTAGCTTCATACTCGCAGACAATATGATGCACCTTCTTACCTTCGTTCTTGCCGCCTTCGCTGTCGCTCAGGGTGCGTATCAAACACCAGACGGTCCTTAGGCTATCTCCTGACTCCGTCGTTGCAGGTGCGGCCGCCCCGGCTGAAGACGTGGTCACCGTCATCACCACCGAAGTCGTCGTCCCCACCCTCGAGACCAAGTTCTTCACCACCTTTGTCACCGAGACCATCGGCACCCACATCACCGAGTCGGGCAAGGTCATAAGCACCATCACCGCTGTGCCGACGACTCTGGTCAGGGAGGAGTTCATCACGACGACGATCACTACCGAGGAGGTCATCACCACCAACGTTCCCTACTAAGCGTGCAACCCGCTTGTACCCTATCGCTCGTCTCGCACGCAGTTCGGAGCGCAAGATCGGCGAGGGGAGAGGATCCTGAGGTTGGGATGGAGTCGGGAAGCTGCGGTGGGGTATGCATAGAGAGTCGGTTGTTCAAGATCACCGTTTCGCCCCGCGGGCGCCGTCTGTCCTTTGTAATATGTATTCCGATCGTGATGAGTTGACGTTGCTGTGTTTGCTATGCGATGTTTGGCCGATTCGGACCCAACAGTCACAATGGCTGACCAGGAAGAGGTCAGTATTACGGCGGTAAAGCTTATGACATACCTATTGTGTTGTATACATCGTCGCATGGTATAGAGTGAAAGGTCTGTGGGTATCTGCTCTGCCAGTTGGGTACGGAACACTCATACTGACTTCCTTATGGTGATGATACGGTCAGAAAGTCCACGCAGGCATCTCACCGCGCCGTGTATATAAATACCTACTAATTGTTGTAACAGAATTTGAACGATGCTTACGCATAGGGATGTCCAATGGTGACATTGCCAGGTTCGCGACCAGTGAGAGGAAACGGTAACGCCGGTATAAGCGGTTCGTATGAGCGCCCATATCGACGATGATGGAAAAATTGAGACTCCGACACTCCCACGGTACCAGTGAGCCACCCAGTGTTTGAAACTTGAAAGTTACGGAGGCTAGCTTGACCACGCCTTGTTCACTCTCTGACCATACGTATCACACAATCACTTGGATAATCTTGAACCGCCTCTTCGACTCACCGGACAGACAGACGTCGATGTTCAGGAGATATAGCGGACTCCGAGTCGGATGAGACCGGGTTCCCAACTTGAATCCAACGAGATGAGAAATTCGCACAGCTCACTGCACCGTCATCGAGGATGGATGGGGGATTTTTCATGTATGTATACACCGTCTAGTGTTGACCTCGTTTGTGCTGATACTTTGCCCTCAGACTCGTGGCGACCGGGAAGGTGTCTATGACACAAGTGCCAGCTGCTCAGCCAGCCCTATGTGACCGTCGGCAGACTCTCACGCTGATATTTGTCGGCGATGCGGCGATTATCGATAATGTTCGCATGACCCAAGTACACGTCCTCGACCAGAGCGTCGCATGAGCGTCCGACGGGCCTCTGCGCTCGCCCCGTAAGATCTCTCGAGTCGCTGACCACCCACTGCGATGCCGCCGCTTCCCCCTCCTCTCTACGAAGTGTACAGTCGCCAGCTGCTTGTCGTTCAGCGCGGGTATCCTCTCTGGGACGCAGAGCCAGAAAATCACCGGTATGAAGTCGAGATTGGCACCGTTGGTCGCCTCGACTCGGGGAAGCTCTGGTTATTGTTCAACGCCATGAAGCCCGCAAACGACCCGTACCAGAAGCATGGCGTACCGCGTAATTTCGAGCCTTTCAACCCTCCGAAAGCCATGATACAGGGGCCGTGGGAGATCCAGAACAACCTCTTCTCCAGTAAGACGGTAAAACATGGCAATATCACTGCCGACCTGAGCGCGGCCAGGTACGTCCTTGAGTTCTCTATGCATGTAAGGCGTTAACAACTGATCATGAGCAGTCCCGACGGTATGATAACTACCGGAGGAGGCTTGAAGTTCACGTCGTCCGAGAACACCGGCGCATTCCTCCTTCACACACCTCCAGCGGTGTGTATGAAGCTGGTGAGCAAGCGCGCGATCGTTCGGTACATGCGTGACAACCTCGACCACTGGTTGGAGTTCGCCAACGACGAGCACGGTATGATGCTCATCGTAGACCAATTCTACTTCGTCCATGGGACGGTCAAGACGTCCAAATGGGCATGCGCCGCGTTCCAGGGGAACGCAAAGAGCATAGAAGGCTCGCTACAGGCGCAGGTTGTCAACTCGGGGCTGAACATGTCGATCTCTCTCAGCACGGAAGATGCTACCCGCCTGGAGTACAACTTTGGCCCAACGATATCGGGCGACGATTCGACTCCTTTGCGGTTGACGTCAGGGTCACAGGAAGGGGGTTCACCACGGCCACTTCCAAGGCGCGACCAATGCATATTCGTCAACTATTACAAGGCGAAGAAGCGCCTGCTGTGGAAGCCCAAGATCATCCAAGCCGCTGCGGAACTCCAGAATCTCCCGTCTGGTGGTCAGGACGACGGTGACAACGGCGTTGCCGCCGCTGTTACCGAGAACATTTCCTCCGCGGGGTCTGATTCAGACGTCGAAGGAGAGGTACCAGATCGGAAGGTCAGTAAGTCAAGTTGTTCGGATTTGATCCCGCATGTAACATTATCCCCAGCCCTACGATCCCGTCGACTTACTCTTAGACTATATACTGGAGGTGAGCCGATAGTCCCGCTCTATGCGAGGGAGACGAGGGTGCTCATTCATCACGAAGAACTCGTCGGCGGAAGTAGCATTTGCATCCGATACCGACTTGTACGATCTCTTTCGCGTACGGCGACTATTCGTTCTCGTCACCGTTGAGATTCAAACTCACGCATCTAGTTCATGACGCCCCAGGAAACATTCCCGGATGATGTTCAAGCTGCAATCAACGACATCAAGCCCGCCATCGATATTGACGAGAACGGAGGTATATCTCTTCTGCGCTCTATCATCCCTGTGGATCGTTCGCTCACGCTTATTTAGCTGGGACTATAGAAGTCGAAGCTTTCACCAATCTGAAAGTGTTGGCTGAAGCGGGGACCAGCTTGGGATTGTCGCAGACGGGCCCAGAACAGCCAAATATCGTCACGACCCCACAGGATGTCGCGCTACTGAGCCAGCTAGCTTCGCCGCCAGTCGAACCCCCTCCTCCGGGCCCGCCTGACGCAGATGTTAAAGATGACGACCCTGGACTCACCCCGGAAGAAGCTGAACTGCGCAGACAGGCCAGGCTTCCTGTGTTACCCTCGCAGCCAGCGGTGGTTGGCCACCCGCGTCCGCTCACAGCTCTCATGTTCTCTCACGACAGCAAGCTGTTAGCCACTGGCGCCGATGACGGGTCTGCCGTGCTCTGGAAAGCCTCCAACCAGACGGAGATCCGGAGGTGGGACGCCCATACCGACGTCATCTGGTCGTTCCAGTTTTCGCCCGACGACAAGCGGCTTGCGTCTGCGAGTGCGGATGCCACAATCAAAGTGTGGAACGTCGATACCGGAGAAGCGATCGCCACGATGCAAGGCCACACGGAGACAATTCGCGCCATGGAGTGGTCGGCGGATGGCAAGCGGATCGCGTCTGCCTCTGACGACCTCAGCGTGCGAGTCTGGGACGGAGAGACGTACGCGCAGCTCTTCGAGCTGCAGGGCCACGTCGCGTTGATCACCTTCGTCAAGTTCTCGCACGACGGCCGCTGGCTCGCGTCCGGAGGCGCGGACTACAACTGCATTCTCTGGAACGTCGCAGAGGGCACGCTGCACAAGACTCTCGAGGGCCACAAGGCACCGGTCTGGCAGTGCGATTTCGATCCGGAGGACAGGCGCATCGTCACCTGCTCGGACGACGCGAGCGCGCTCATCTGGAGCGTCGAGACAGGGCAAGTCCTGCTCAAGCTCCATGAGCACCAGGCGCAAGTCTGGTGCGTCGCGTTCACGGATGAAGGCCAACGCGTCATGACGGCGTCGAGTGACGCGGTGGTCAAGATCTGCGACTCGTACACGGGCAAGTGCTACACGCAGCTCGCCGCAGAGGATAACGTGTCGTTTTCCGTATCTCTCTCGCCCGACGGCAAGTACATTGCCGCGGCGCTGTCAGACAACACTGTGCGCCTGTGGAATCTGAAGAAATCGGTCTCGATGGCCAAGTTCACCGAGCACGACGACAAGGCGACTCTGGTGATGTTTAGTCCTGACGGGGAGCTCCTCGCATCAGGTGCAGACGACGGAACAGTCCGGATCCGAGTCGCTGACGAGTGGGATCCCGACCGCGTCGAACCTCAATACGAAGATTATGTCGACAGTGACGAAGATGATGACAAAGGCGACGAAGATGGAGCCGATGGGGGTGGCAAGGGCGATGGTAATGACGACAATGATGGCCGCCGAGACAAGGGCAAGGGTAGACAGAAATTCGAAGAGGGGTCGAGTTCCGTAGACTAAGCAACTACAGAACGTGGGGAGGCTTCATCCACCGCGCATTGACAATAAACGTTCAAAATTGTCCAGAAATCCGACCTCCATGAGCCTATAACTAGTGCAAAATGAATACCACTGACAGTGACGAGATTCGAACTCGCGCGGGAAACCCATCACGGAAATGTCTGAATGACCTAAACGTGACGCCGTAACCACTTGGCTACACTGCCATAGGCAAAGGACTTGTTGTAAGTATATATGTTCCTTTTGTAAGCGACCATCGTGGTGAAACCTCCTGAGAACTCTGTTGAACTTGACAGCCTCTCGTCTCAGAATCTCTGGGTCGACTTCAAATCAACCACCTGTCCTGCTCATCGCGCCCTCGTTGTCAGGTCTTTGCGAATTTCAGCAACGAAATTAAGTCTATGACACCCGTTGGCAACCGCTTCTCCGAGGAACGACACCCCAACACGAACGAATCCTCGCCTCGCCTCGCCTCACCAAGTACAGCACTCAGTGCACATCGCACAGGCGAAGGGCTTGCTACGTGCCTGAAGACTTCACTGCATCCTTGAATTGCAGCCACGAGTGTTCCAAGTTGTGAGTAAATCAACCCTTGCCCGAGAATAGCTTGTCTGTGCCCACCACAAGTTACGCGAACAAGAGCCCAGACATAATCGTGCAGTGCATGTTCATGCAGGCTGCGTTGGAGGGGCGTAATCGCCTGCCTCCAAGTCATACATCGCCATCAGCGTACGAAGACTTTAGGGAGACTTTCATAGCAGATATTGGCATCCGTCGAGTCCGTCTTAGTGTCTGAAGATACGGCAGAGCATGCGGCGCTGGTACGTGAGGCTAGTATATATGTGCCCAGGATTCAAGTTACCATCCCACTTCGATTCCCTACTCAAGCATACCAGGGCCTAAGGGCACCCCTTCGTTCATCTCCACTGAGCCCTCACTGAAATGCTCGCGGAAAACAAGTGAAATCGTGCATCTCGTGCATGAATCCGGAGGCTCCACGCTCGGCCGTGGATGTATTTCACGCATTCAGGCGCGTCGGGGAATCTCAGGACCCGGGCCGGAGGTGGACTTTGATGCGGACGAGGGTCGAGACATCCTTCCGATGCAATATGTACCTCCACGAGTTCACAGCCAGACATACCGCTCAAGGGCAGTATCGTAGGTCCGTTCATAGGATGATTCCGTGTATCATTTTCAACTTCTGCGTCTGGCATTCTGCAGTATACAAGGCACTAACTACAATTGCAGTAGGAGCCAGTCTTTCGCGCTCACGGTTCATCTAGTACTCATTCATCCGGCTTTCTCATGGATTAACTGTGGTGCATACCATGAGGTCATATGTACGCTTGCCAAGCCACAGCATTCGCATTTTCCCGACGGACCCAACGGGCCTGCGGCCCATTCTAACCCTTCTCCCTTGCTGCGTGCTAGTTCAGCTGGCAAGGAACAACGCTCCAAACAGCACTTCCTTCACAACTCCTCATGGCGCTCCACCTCATGTGTCTTGCTTCTGGGCTATACTCTCCAATGTTGCGGATTCTCTCTTCCTTTCTTTCGTCATGTTTACCGCGCACCTGGTAACCTGGGTCTCCGGCTGTCTCCGGTAATACTACGTCCCGGGGCATCTTGCGGCTCCGAGAGTCGGCCTGGAAGCCCTTGTGTGCTTCAAGAAGAGTCTTATACGTTGCTACGAAAGCCATGTAACGTGTCAGCTGCTCGACGCGCCGGAGATGCGTCGGTCGCGTAGGAGGCGAAACGAAGACGCCCTGGTGAATTCAGCCGACGTTTCCTCCAACATTTCTTCTGTGCGTACTCTGGAGCTGATCTCTACGTTGGCTCCTCAGGCGTGAATCCCTATAAAACCGGACTGACTGGATGGCTTTTTGCGCTGCGTCGCTCGACTTCACAATGGGCTTTAAGTCTCTCCTCGCGTCTCTTCTCCTCGTCTCTGCAACCTTTGCTCAGTTGTCTGGGCGAGTGGGTCCTACCAGCTCTCTGTCATCCAAGCAGAGCACAATTTGCAATGTACTTGACTATGGTGGGAGTATTGGGTCGGCCGACATTGGTCCTCCCATCTCTAGCGCCTTCACGGTACGTGTCATGCCTCGTTCGACTGGCTCGTCATTGATGGATCGGTCTGCAGAATTGCGTGTTGAAGCATTCTGGCTCGACTTTGTATGTTCCTGCTGGTGTGTTGACATTCAGTGTTCTCAGAGCTGATCTCCGACACTGACCTACTTTCCGTCTACCGCCAGGAAATTACAATATGCAGACTTGGGTCACTTTGAACGGCGGCACCAAATGGGCCTTCCGCCTGGATGGACTCATCACACGCACATGTTAGTACCGTACCTTGTGCTCCGCGTCTTACTTTCTAAGTTGTCTCTCACATTCTACTCCTTCAACGCTGCGCAGCCACGACTGGCGGCAACATGATCGCGATTGAAAACGCGAACGACTTCGAGTTCTATTCTGCCAATAGTGCAGGCGGGATCCAAGGCTACGGATACCAGTGCCGCAATGCCGGGTAAACCACGCGCTTAGAGTATCTCCGAGAAGCACATTCAGGCTGACGTACCACTCTCCTTTCTAGCCCCCGCCTCATTCGCATGGTAACCTCGACGAACTGGTCTCTTCATGACCTCATCCTCGTTGACTGTATGTTCACTCCTCGCTATCCCCGTGCTGCACGCGGCGCGTTCACACCGGAGACGTCTGATGAGCACTGCACAGCGCCGGAATTCCACCTTGTCATTCAGCAAGGCTCCAACGGAGAAGTCTATAACCTCGCTATCCGAGGTATGTACTCATGGCAGATGCATCCTTTTCAATAAGCGCACCGCATGATCGAGACTTTCGGTGTTGTCGGCGAATGCTGATACTGTGTGTTGTAGGGGCAAACCTCGGCGGATCGGACGGTGTCGACGTATGGGGCTCGAACTATTGGATTCACGACGTCGAGGTTACGAACCGCGACGAGTGTGTGACTGTTAAGGTTTGCCCGCGTTTCGCCGTCGGTATAACCTTGTTATCTCACTGACTTGACAATAGTCCCCGTCGAACAACATCCTCGTTGAGCGCAGTGAGTACGCCCATATACAGAATAAATGCGATGCATTAACACACAACGACTACTTTGTAGTCTGGTGCAACCAGTCTGGGGGTAGTGCAATTGGCAGTCTGTCCGACGGCACGGCCATCCAAGATGTCGTGTACCGGTCAGTGTGCACCTCATGCTTCGTTGACTGAACGTGTCCTGATCGATGGCTGTGCGGCCTCGACTTCTGGCTTCCAGTGACATCTACACCAATGGCGGGAATCAAGCGTTCATGATCAAGAGCAACATGGGCTCTGGTTACGTGCGCAACGTACTGTTCCAGAACTTCATCGCGCGAGGGACGGCGTATGGCCTCAACGTCAACCAGTACTGGTCGTCTCAATCCCCCGGCAGTGGGGCGGGCGTCCAGCTCTCCAACATCACTTTCCAAGTACGCCCTTCGCATTTCCTTAACGTTTCGCGCTTCTCTCACACCCAACCTAATACCGCCCTTCTGACCAGAACTGGGACGGGAATGTGGCAAACGGGGTACAGCGCCCCCCAATCCAGTTCATCTGCGCTGACGGCGCGCCGTGCTTCGACATGACTCTCTCGAACGTGAACATGTGGTCGCAGACAAACGAGGCGGTCGTCAAGTGCGAGAGTGCATACGGGACAGGCCTGTCGTGCCTCCGCAGCGGGTCCTCGCACACGAGCTACGCCGTCGTGACTCAGAGCGCGACCCGCCCTGCGGGGTACACGACTCCGACCACGATGCCCGGTGACCTGACCGACGGGTTTGCGACGAATGCTCCCATCCCGACCCCGTGAGTCCTTTGGGCGTCTTGCAGAGGCCTAAGGTGTTGTCGCTGACTGGTTTGTATGACTCAACAGGACCATCCCAACCTCGTTCTTCCCCGGGTTGCCTCAGATCAGCCCTCTCGCAAAGAACTTGTGAGCTCGCAGGGGTTCCCTCGTGCGCCGTGCGGGGAGCGCGGAGTGATAGGCAATCAGGCAGGCATGCAGGCTGAAGTTATGCGACCTTTTCCCAGGTGTGTGCTCGAATCTAACAATATCAGTATTGCCGCCGTGCGTATCGTCTGTCATCCATTCTGAGTCCGGTCTTGATCGCTCGGTGTGGTCTGTGTGCGTACCACAGGTGGCATGTTCCTGGGCATTCCCTGTATGTGCTCAAGCGGCGACTCTTTCGATGACACGAGTGAGAGAGCCCGGGTCCGTGGCGACCCCGATGAGCCGAATCGGACACCCAGCAAGCGGCCAGCCTGCGCATTCGTCATGTTGTTTTCTTGCTTCCCTGCCAATGCGCGGTTGCTGGCTTGTGCCTGGATGTTCCCCGCAACGCTAATCCGGAGATCACGAAGCCCTTTGCTGTGCGAAAAGGCACGTTGACAAAGACCCTTTGTGCCCGAGGGCGCTCTGCCGCCGCGCCCCGCTTCGCGGCCACCACGTTCAGCGCCCTTGCTTTTGAACCTTGCCCCGCACTATGGGAACCCAGAACTCGCTGAGGACAGCTGAGTTTAGAGCGGGGCTAGCCCATGCCCCCCNGAGTCTCGTACCGTGAGGGTTTTGTGGACCACCTGGACCTTACTGACCACGGCGATACCACTACCAGTGTTGCAATGCAACGTTTGCCGCCGAGTGGGCACAAGGTCCGTTCTATATTGAGCAGAGTCCTGGCTCGAGGGCGCTGCGCGTGCCGTCTGCAAATGTGATCACGACGGATACGCATCCGGGATTATCGTATCCGACACCGTCCATAGAGAAACGAGCACGGGTTTGTGCATACTCTAGTCTCTATTCTATGTACATGCGTGTTTCATGTTTGAATGGCCAATGAGACCTTGCAGCAGTGCCGGTACCGGAACGGTTGCAGGGACGCATAGCGTCCAATCCGCGGGTCTCGGGCACGTTGACATTATCGCAATGGGCGCTATCCATTCGGCAACTTTGGGTCCCACCGCGTGGTTGGCTGGTCCATTGAAGGGGTACGTTCACAGGAAAAGGTGACTTCCGTCATCGGCATATTATTTTGTCATCCGGCTAACTTTGACTGTCCTGTCATGACGGCCTTCATCTAGAAATCATGCACCGTGCCGCGTACGGTGCGAAGCAATCGATCAATGGAGAAGACCCCACGGCTTCCCCGGGCTGGGTATATAGCAGGCCTCTTAAGCTACCCTTGCAGCATTGAGCTCCAGCTCGTCGCATTACAGCTCGGAACCTCTCACCCTTCCACGAGCTCCAGCGTAAGGCAGCGATGCGGAACCCACTGATACTACTCTATCTCGCCGCTCTCCTTTCTATCGCTTCCCGGCACCATGCACACTTTACGTCGGCTCAGACTCTAGCAGCCGAAAGGTACGCCCCGACACTCCAACAATGTCCAACGGGGATAGCGCTGGTTCGCAATGTAGGATCCGACCCGCATGCGCAGACGCTCAGCGCCGCCGAGGAGAATTATGTGCAAAGCCGGAAAGCGAATATCCTTCCTGGAGCATGGTTTGACTACTACGTCAACGTGCACAAGACGACATGGGAGCTTCTCCCTCTATACGTCGCCGATATCCTCCTAGGATCCCTAGGTTACGATGTGCTACCGAACATCGGGATTGCGACCAGCGGCGGGGGCTTGCGTGCGGCTCTTTTCGGAGCAGGAGTGCTGAATGCTCTGGATGGCCGGAATCAAACGTCTGCCGGAGCGGGCATGGGAGGCCTTCTGCAGGCTGCGCAGTATCTCTCGGGGCTGTCAGGTGGATCATGGCTCGTATCATCGCTCTCACAGGCGGACTTTCCTTTGCTGCATGACCTCATGTTTGGCTCGGGTGCCCTGCAAGGCAGCCAGTTCGGGGGATGGCTGATGAACATCGACCTGTTGCAGCCTGGCCCCAACGCAAACTCGACGGAGGTCTTCCTGGAGTCGCTAATCGGAGAGGTTAGCTTGAAGTTTGCGGAGGGCTTTCCGGTGACTGTCTCGGATATCTGGGCACGCACTCTCGCGCGGCACTATGTGAACGGCACGACGGCGAGCAACTTCAATGACGGTGATTCTCCACATGGTGCAGGGATCACGCTCTCTTCGGTGCCGAACCTGTGAGTAGTTCCCGCGGCGATCTGCTATCAATGTTAGCGATGCACGTTCAACTCTGACATGTGCTTTTCTGTAGTTCGTCGTTCCAGAACTTCGCGCAGCCATTCCCTATCATTATAGCTAATTCCATCACCGACCGTCCGAACCCTTCGGGCGTCCTCAACGAATCTGACGTTGTCATTCCACTCGCGAACCCAATCTATGAGTTCAATGTCTGTGAGTCTGAAGAATTCGTGTATGGTTGAACTGTCTGCCGACTGCGTCTACTCTATCAGTTGAGATGGGGTCCTTTGACCCTTCCCTCGGAGCTTTTACGCCCACCAAGTATCTCGGGTCGCCAAACAGTAGCATGTGCGCATCGGGATTTGACCAAATCGCGTTCGTTGAGGCCGTGTCCTCCAATCTATTCAATACATTCAATACATCCGTGAGTGCTCTTCTTCCATTGATCCGCGCTAGCTCATAGATGCTTGCCGTATTTTCTAGGAGGCAGCTCTGAATGCCTCTCCAATTGGCATCATCATCGAGGGCATCAATGAGGTCATGCCCCAGAGCGGCATTCGACTCGACTCCGCACAGATACCCAACCCTTTCGTCGGGCTAGCAGCGAATACCTTCCCAGACACCGACAGCGCACTGCTCACTCTCGTCGACGGAGGCGAGGACGGAGAAACGACGCCTTTTCAGCCTCTCCTCGTGAAGGCTCGTGGAATAGACACAATCATCGCAATCGATGCAGTGAGTCCTTGTGTCGTTCGTTATCACCTTCATGGTCGCTCAAGCTTCGTGGAATGTAGCCAGCAGACACCGAGGACAACTTCGCTGACGGGAGCTCTCTCATCGTAAGCTACTCTCCTTTAGCCTTCGTTCTCTCTTACTGACCGAGTAATAAACCTTAGGCAACGCAGGACCGCGTGAAAGCTCTGGGCTCCGCATACGCCTTTCCGCCCGTACCATCCACACAGGCCGAGTTCCTCGCGCAGAATCTAACCAAGCGGCCCACATTCTTCGGATGTAACAGCTCCGCTGCCTCCGGAGAGCCGCTCGTCATCTACATCGCCAACGGGGGCCCGCCTCTCGGGCAAGCACCTGTAACCAACACACCCACCATGCAGTTGTCCTACACCGCAGACGAGGCGCAGGCGGTGCTCAACCAGGTGTATGATATCGCAACGCAGGGCATCCCTGTTGCAGGTGCGGACGGAGGGCTGGAAAAGGACCCGCAGTGGTCAGCGTGTTTGGCCTGCGCGGTTGTGGATCGTACGCGCCGCACCCTGGGGATGTCGAGAGCGACTATATGCTTGAGCTGTTTCGAACGCTACTGCTGGAGTTGAGGAAGGCAGGAAGGACTTGTTGAACATGACGGAAACTTGTACAACCACATCCTATGACAGTGTAACATTCACAGCATTCATCGCATCAAATTCTCAATGATATTGAGGAAATCAATGATGGAATGGCGTTGAGCATCACTCCTACTGATATATAGGGTACCACTTCAAGAGCATACTCGAGCGATCCGACACCTACGCCGAGAGGGGCAGGGCCTATACGGTGCCCTTGTTGACGATTCACAATCGGACTTTCAGCTCGACGATACGTCCTTCCGCGTCCCGTCGTCCTTGGATCTCATACCCGCCGTCGTTTCCCGATACTGCGTGGTTGCATCAAACTCATAAGCCATCGCAAAAAATCAAAGCAATCGGTACGTCATTTTGGACTGTACTCACCGACGATGCCGCTGGGGACGAAGACTTTATCGCCCTCGTCATCATCAATGAACGCCTCAAGCATTGCTTCACGGTCGGTCCCGCTCGCAAGGATCGTGTCGAGCGCGTACTTTGAGAACAGGCATACCGTACCGGAGTCGACGCTGAACGAGCCAACGACTTCCCACTCCGCGTTAGGTTCTGCCTCCGGAGCGCGTACCCGGTTGCGACGAGGAAGCGCGTCGTAGTTCACAGACCCGTCGCTCGTCCAAACGAAGCGGATCACCTTCGCATCCTCGTCCATCTCGTCTTCAGCTCTGTCCTCAGGCCTAGCGGGCTCGAGGGACATAAGCCACACGCCCGGCTTCGCGCCGGTGACCTCGGCCTCGAACTCGTCCGCTTCGCCTTTGGACGTCCCGAGGTCTCCGCCGACGAAGGTGCCGTCTGGACCAACCTATCCGAAACCGCTCAGTGTGCGTTGTGGACACATTGAAGGTGAGGACGTACCTCTACGACCGGTGCTGTCTTCTTCTTGTTAAGTGCGCGGATCCACTTCGCCGTCCGCTCGTACCACGTATCGTAATCCATCGCTCCTGCCTTCAGTTTACCAGACTCCACAGTGTCTTGGCTAGGCTGGGAGGCGGAAGGCTTCTTGCTAGCTTCTTCTTGCGTTCCCGACGCTGCGCGCTTGGCCTTCAATGCCTTCACGTCCGCAGGGAGAAGTGTAGCGCCCACCCAAGCACACGTTGTCGTCCTCGTCTCCACCGGAGATACCCAGCCTTCTCCGTACGTTCGATTCTGGCCTGTCAGATCCAGCACATATTCGTTGCCTCCACGATTCCCGTAGTGTAAGCAATGAAGCCAGGAAGGCCTTCGCGCTTCGCCCTCGCCCTCCGTCTCGAGACCCCACGCGTATCCAAGCGACTGTGCGGCGAACTTGTTGATCTTGCGTCGTTTCGCTTCCGTGCGATCGACCCGGGGTTCTTTTGACGATTGCACAACGCGGCCGAGAAGCGCGCGGGCGGCGTCTAGCGTGATCTCGCCGGGTACGAGCTGGTCGTCGTGCGGGACCAGATCGTGTTCTTGCTGCAACGGGACGAAGCTTGCTTTCGTCGGACTATAGTTTTGGACAGGCACGAAGATCGCGCGCGTGATGATGTCCGGCTTGGTGGCTGAGGGAATGATGTTGCGGCCATTCCCCGGAAAACAAAGAGTCGGCACCTTCTTGTAGTACTGTTCTTTGGGCACAGGTAGGGTGGAAGGATTCTCTACGTAGCCCGGAGGCGGGTTTGGCTCGATCCAATGGCCCGGGGTCACGCACCAATCCGGCAGCGTACGCTCCCAGAGGTCGAAGTAGCGTGCAGGAGAGCGTTCATGCACTGCGTGGTTCTTGTCGTCATTGCGGACGTACGGCACTATGTGCTCTTGTGCGAGATCGTTGAAGACATCTGAGGCGAGGCGATCCGCGAGCGCGCTGAACGATACCCGTTCGCCGCTCTTGAGGAGGGCGTCGAATAGGAGGGAGGGCAAGTATGGATGTCGGTGCTTCTTATTCGCCTGAATGCGGAATCTTTGTGTGATGCGGCCAAATGTCTCCGCAGTGCTGCCCTCGACGACCTCGGGTGTCCAGAGCTCATTTACCTTCCACTCCTTGTGAGAAGGCGTGACGTCGCGGAACTCAACAGAGACACGCTTTCCTTCCTGCAATACCGGCTCGGTACCCCACCAGAGCGCCTCGGTGATACGAACGTCATCGTCGCGGGCCTGTGTGTAGCGCTTCTCAGAAATCGCGTTGTAAACAGCTTTAATCGCGCTATCCTCGAATCGACTAGGTGCCGCTGTAGAGGTTCCGATCGCATGGGAGAGTTGGCGGTAGCTCTGGATGAACATAAGCGCAATGAACATTCTGTAGCGAGAGGCATTGATTAAAGGGTCACCTCTGTCTTGGAGAAAGCGTAAGTGTATGTGATTTCATCTCTGGCACGTTCCAGGATCGTTAGGAACTCCTATGGAACCGATGGCAAACAGTTATTAGTAACAGGCTTGAGCAAATTGTAGACGGACACTACTATCATACCTCATTACTCTTGCCAGCAGCGACAGCCTCGTTGATCTCATTCGTGAGTTGCAATGCGAGAGATTCCATATCGCCGGATCCACCTGCGCTCGACATCGTGCTGCCGATTTTGCAATCCAGCTGTCCTAGTCATAAGCTTTTGTCAGTTAGACCGTGGCTTTGACCCTACTCACCAGGGATGTGGTGGAGGTTCGTTTCGAAGATGGAGCCGCGTGTGTCCTAAGTTATTACCCTCAACGACGATGCTCAGTGCAATAACAGCGCCCGTACTCCTCGTGTGCCTGATAAAGCTGATGCGCCCGACACCACGCCGCTCAGCTTTGTAAGAGTCTCGGTAGGTAGCTAGGCGGTGAATTTGTGAGATCTTCGGAGTACATAGTTACTGACTACTATGCGTATGCATCGTACTGTAGTAATAATGTTACGTGCAATGTGCCCGGCATTTGCATCAATCGCCGATCAAGGCAGGTCAAATAGTAGAAGTCGGACCATCGGAGTCGCTGTGATGTTTGATAGTTACAAGAAAATCCTGTGCCTCAATGAATGGGAGATTAGGCCTGAGGTGGTCGGAGGCGGTCGGGGATTCAACATTGTGGGCGCCTGGTGATTACTTCTGTTCTAGCCTGCCCCATCAGCCTGCCTGTTCAGTACTTGAGTCCTCACTCAAGCGGCTAGTGTAGTGATGTCTGGGCCGTCTGGCTTCGAGGCGCGTGAATATTCCTCAGATATATCCGGGCAAAGGCTACCGGCAGCGTGTTTGAGACATTGTGTCAGAACCCAAAGACCGTCTTCCCATCCTCGAAGCCCATCTCCTCGAGCCCCGGCAACGCAGCCTTCTCTATGAGACCCGGCGGCCCACACAGGAACGCCGCGGCATTCTCATCAACAGGATAGAAGTGTTCCTCCCTGATCAAGATGGCATGGTTAGCGATCATACATGTTGAGCCCGCTAGACAGTGAGACGAAACGACAACATACATGAGTTCCCTGGTGAGCCGACCCTTCGAGCACTACCAGGACGCGAGTTGGAGATATGCGATGAGCTGCTCAGCTGACAACCTCGTCGCTGTACACTCACCTTGAAATCGGGCTGATCCTGGGGCGGCTTGCTCACGACGTGCCAGACCTTGAATCGGCCTGCATGTTCCTCAGCGTACTTCTGCAGTTCCTCTCGCATCAAGATATCCTCGAAAGACTTGTTGCTGTAGGGGAATACATGAGTAAGCTAACGTTCGGCTTCTCTGTATGCCGACGCTGAGTTACGGACCTGTCAATCAGGGATATAACAGTCTTGTCGGTCTCGTCGGACAGAATAGCATGAATGAGCTGCCAGTGCGGAGTGAGGCCGCTCCCTCCAGCGACGAGGTTGATCTATCCAGGATCGTGTGAATGACGTTGAATAGAGCCGTCCACAAAGCAGCTCTACCTTATCGAAGTGATACTCATTCCCCTCTATGTCGAAATTGCCGTGTCCTGTATACGTGATCCCGCCAGTTGGTCCACGGATGTCTATCTCTTCACCTACGAACGTTGAGGACGTAGTATCAGATCCACGAAGAACACTGTTCAGAATCTGCGACTCGCCTTCTTCCATGCAATCGAGGTAATTGGAAACCGTCCCGCCCGGAGGGAACGGACTATCTGCGGACGGAAGGTACGTCTTGACGAGCAGGTCGAACGTGCCGTCGTCTTCGCTAGCCAGCACCGGACGGACGGGGGTGTAACTCCGTAGAACCGCTTGATCTTTGAAGTGCACTGCGATCTGCACGTGCCGCCCGATTGGCAACCCAAGTCTTCCAGGGCTGCCGTCTTGTTTCCGGGGGATCTCGAACGTGTATAGCCTGTAACATTCGTCAGACGGTGATCCCATGTGGTATAACAGCGTACAATTCACTTAGTATCTGACGAGACCTCCTTCTTTCGGACTAGCTTGGCTTGCGTGAAGAGGTCAGGCTGCAATGCGAGACCCTGGCGATCCGCTTTGACTTTCTGGAGCTCCTTGGCAGCTCGTATAGCATCCTCTTTCATGGCTTGGATACCCTCCTCTGAGAGCACCCCGATAAGCATCTTGTCACGTAGGCTATTCGCGTCTAAAAGGCGGTCAGTAGATAGTACGCTGTGTGGGTTGGATGAGCTTACATGCGTCATGTATGCCTTTGTACTTCAGTTGCGTACGCGAGACTATGTTGAGCTATAGAAGAACCATCGAATACTGGAATGGCGTACCTCGTTCGTCACATCTACAGTAGCTTTCCCGGCATATGTGAGGATAGCGTTCGCTCCCCCAGGATGCTCTGTCAAGAACGAAGTTACATCGTACACCTTGTTATCCAAGATCAACCAGGCGTCGTTCTATCGTGAATATGTGAACATCCAGCCACGACTGCGTATAGATCGTCAGACCTTGTTATTGTGCTTGGCGATCTCGTCGAGGGAGAACGTCTTGAGGTTATTATTGCCGTTCTTAGCGTCGGCATCGTCATCTACCGGCGGGATCATCCAGCCACCCTCGTCGTTCCCGGGTGCAACTGGGTGCTGGAATTGGACGACCGGGAGGAAGGTCTTCTCGTCCTGGAGTATCCGAGGGCGAACTCGATACCAAGCATTGCTGGGATATGGTCATCAGTGGTACCCACTCACAAGGCTGACACGAAACGCACTTCATCATGCCCTAGATGCAGGAATTACAGGTGAGCGAACTGCTGAACCAGCGGGCGATATCATACGTACCATGAGATTCCTGTTCGAGGCACACTCGAGGTCAACGTTCATGTCTAGCATCCAGGGTGGCACAGACGTACCAGCTGATGTGCTCCGGTTGGTAGTTCTTCCTGCCATCTTGAGCGCGCACTATGATCTCGTATGCACTGACCAACTCCTGTAGTTTGACCTCGCAAGACCTGTTGTTGTCAGCATTGACAATCTGGGCGGACAATCACAAAAACCTACCAGAAGATCCATGCCCAGTACTTCTCTCCGTGGCTGTGTTAGTGCCTCGTTCGTGAGTATCGCAGGCACGGGCGAAAGCAGCACGACGGACCGAAGGGGAGAGTCTGTGAAGTGGCGGAAACAATATCTCCATGTCTGACCACCGTCCAGGCTCAACTCAACCCGTTCGACCCGATCGCCACCGCCGCTGAACGCGTAGCCTTCAACCGTGTACGTGCGATCTAGACAGCCCTTGTCTACCAACGGAATCCGTTCGTCATGCGTGGGTTTGACGATGACGGATTGCAGAGACTAGGGGAAACCGATGATTGCCAAAGAGCCCTGCCACCACACGTGTGCAACTTACCTGCTCCCAACACGCAGTGCTTTCGTGATGGAAGAAAGCAGCCGCGAAGGGATGGTTCCTTGAGTCGATGAAGGTGGGAACCACCCTGTTGTCCCAGATATCTAGAACGCGTTGAATGGGAGCTCGATGGACAAGTTTGGCATCGTATACATACGGTAGTGCGAGCGATTGGGCTCCTTCGTGACCCACAGCTGTGCTCTCGCCTTGTCAGTCATTAGAATATTTAGGTGGAGGATACTGCTGACTTTTTTGAGCCACTTGACTTGACGCCCTCCCACGTAACCAGGTATGATTAGGCGCAACGGCTACAGTAGCAGATCAACGACCAACGAAACTAAGCGAGATGAGGACAGGGCGGAGCTTACATAACCATGATCTGGGTGAAGGACACGCCCGTTCATACCAAATACTAACAAAACGTCGTTGGCCGGATTCATGGCATGCATAAGAGGGATTGAGGTCGCGTATGGTCCTTCAGAAGGCTCGTCTGCGCCCTCGAAATTGAGGTACCTGTGATAGGAACAAGTTATGATTATACGAATAGCTGGACGACAAATGAGGCCCACCATCGCTCTTCGTCTGGCTGGTCTTGTAAGCCACAGGTGAGGAGGACGTCTCGGACAAGTACGCCACGCCAAAGGCAAGTGGAGATACTCGATGCAGACCAGTTGAATGCAGCCGACTTCTTGATCATGTTCACCTCTTTTCTTCGGTCTGACGGCACCGGCCCATCAGCGATTGACAGTAGTACTGCGGTCTAGGATCCACTCACTCCCGTCGCACCCGAACGTGACTGGAAACTCGACAATCCTGAGGTCACCCGATGCGAGTTCGTCCATCGTCCATTCCCTTGGCCTATGGATCAATCCTGGGGGTTCGGCGTAGACCTCGAGGGTGTGAGTCTCCCAATTCAGTTGTGGTACAGCACCATGGCTGCGAACGTAGTGAAGTCTGAAGGCCTCAAGTCAAGGAAGTTCCACCACTCAAAGTGTTGTAAGGCACTCACTTCGTTGGGGTCACCAGACCCGCCTCGAACAGCCGCAAGAGGTTGGTCTCTGCATTCAGCGGGTGCTTGCCGGTAAGACGGAGAAGCTCAGATGAGCGAGGGATCCAGGAATCGGGCGTGTCCCTGGGACCGGGTTAGCTCGGATGTATGCGTTTTAGCGTGTGACACCCTTACTGGTCATCGATGCTAAGATGGCTCTCGAGTTGTTCAAGTGCATCGCCATCCAAGAGTTTGAGATCTCCCTGAGGCTGCCCAGGATTGTTCTTGAACGAGGAAACCGTGTCCATTTCGGCAAGCAGCTTATCGAGGAAGCTGTGTTCCTCGTCAGAAAGGGGTGGCTTGTCCGGCTTGCTGTCCTTAGTCTCTCCCTCTTCTCCCTTATCCTTCTTCTCGTCCTCTGACGACGACGCCATACCTGACGAGATGGACGATGCAGAGGTCGACGGCGAAGGGGGATGTTTATCGTCTTTCTTCTTCCCAGGCCAGTCCTGCTCCTTGATCTCGCTCTCCGAAACAGGGAGTACATAGCGCGCGAATGCGTGATTCTAAAGCGAACATCATTAGCTTTGGCCCCTCATTCAACGCCGAGGGGATACTCAATACCTTGGGGTATAGCAACTTGTAGCTGGATACAATGCACATGAGTTCGTTGATGCAAGCCGAAGAGCAAGGGAAGACTCACTCGGTCGAAGCTTTCTTGATGTCCCGAACGGTTGCAAAAGTATCCCCGCTACACAGCTTCTCGTGCCAATCCATCTCAGCTACATCCTCTTCGCCTGAGCCATTCGTGCTTTCCAAAGGGCTCTTGACCACGGGGACTCGTTCCTCACTCTCGGAGTGCATCATACCATACATACCGGCCCGTCGTCCCAGTTCTCCACCATCTCTTGCGACTAGGCCTCCAGGCTTATGTTTGCATAGGTCGTCCGAGCCTTGAAGCTGGTGTGCGGCATCGTATGTCTCTGGAGGTGCGAGTTGGACAAGATGAGGTTTGGGCCAAGGCGGGGTGAGGTTTTCTCTCGTCCAAGCAGGCATGGTGGCTTGCGCTGGGTGGGGATAGAAGATAGCAGACTGTGCATGCCGAGCATCGCCAATGTCTGCTTATATACCTGGGCGATACAGCGTGTACGGCGAGAGGGAGTCGGGCTTAGCAGCGTGATGACGTACCGGCGTACAACCCCGTCGCGAACTTTGTCGGACGAAAATGGGAAGCGCCTTGCCTCTTTCAGCGAACATACCAAACGTACAGTATGTCGCATGTGCATCAGAGAAGCAGCGTTTGTACATGTATGATCTCCTTCGTGCTCTCCGAGTCGACGTCGCTCCGTTCCGTTTCGGCGCTGAACGTGCCGAACACGTCCGTCTCGTCCACATCGCCTAACCCGACGGGCGGAAAAGCCCAACTCAGCACGGCGTGGACGAACGCGCTGATACAGAACCCGAGTGGCCACGCGAGGTCATACAAGTGACTCCATCCTTCAGAGACACCGAGAGGAGCCGGAGAAACCGAGGAGATGAAGCCAGCTGTGGCGCGCGTCGTTTATTGGTCCGTCGCTCGAAACGATGTCAGGGATGAAGGACTCACGCATGAGAGGCCAGACGCCGCAAGCCCACGAAACAACGGCGCGGATGTTGAGCCCATGAGTGAAGTAGTAGATCGAAGCGGCGTTGGGCATATACAAGTGCGACAAACGGAGCTTCTTCCGCCGCACGAGCAGATAGTCGGATATCATCGTGCCCTGCATATGTGCACACAAAGGTATGAACGCCACGCGGTGATAACAACGGGGACACGAAAGAGAATGGACGAACCGTCAGAGGGCCGATGAATACCGAGAAGGAGCTCAACACCGTCAGGAAGACGCTCGTGCCCGTCAGCAGCTTCCACGGACAAATCGCAATCCCAATAGCCGCGGTGATGTATGCCCCTCTGAGAACAACAACAACGAATGTGAGCCAAGTGTGTAGCGGGTGCACATCGGAACGCACCGGCGGATGTCAATGTACTGCGGAAGCAGGCCAGCGATGTCGATTCCACCCGACAGCGCGTTCCCGGGGATGTTGATACCGAACTGGGACAGCACGAACGCGCAGCCCGCGAAGAAGCACGCAGCGCGCGCCCCGGGTCCGTCGTGCATCTGGATAGCCTCGAGGAGATCGTACGGCGCCCAAAGAAGCCCCTCTTCGGGGTAGAAGTCCGCAGCGCAGCTCGTCACGATCACCCCATACAACGCGATGATGATGGTGCTGACCGGAACCACGATGAGTTGGCTGAGGATTTGTGCGCGTGGACAGGTTGCGAAGCGCGTGTAGTCGCTTTGGTTGAGGATCCCAGCGGAGGTGCTGCCGATCGTCGAGCTGATGCCGTACGCCATTGCCCATCCCAGTTTCGCGCTGCTGTTCGGAGCCGTGACGCCAACAAAAGTGCTCGGACGACTCAGGAGAGGGCCTCCGCCGCCCTCCTTCGCTATCGCCCAGATGAAGATCGCCGTCGTGGCAATCGTGATGATAATACTGCCCACTAGGAATGGTTTACGCAGATTCTCAGGAGGAACCAGTATGAGGGGAACAGATAACGCTGCGAAGATGATGATTCCGATGAGGTCGTTGGTCCTGTTCGTACGTTGGTTTCGAAATATTCCATCAGAAAGGGACCTTCCACTCACTCGATCCCAGCATTCTCAGGCAGAGTATTTTTGAGAGTGTAGAAACTTGGCCAAATAGCGCCAATGACGACCTTTGTCTGCGGAAACATGTCAGTATAGGCCTCAGGGATCTGTGAACTACTGACGCTCATGCCTCCACTATAAAAGACCTCGGATCAGTAAGGGGAGCCGTCTCATCCTCAGTACTCACAATACGAGCTGCACCCCATACCACACAATGGAGAGCAAAATCCGCATCAGCAGCGGGAAGAAGCTCCCATACATCCCCCACACGAATCGATTGTACACCGGAAAGCCGACATGCCATTCCGCGCCGACGAAGCCGTTTCCGACGACGGCGATCCCAACGACGATCTGCCCGACGATGACGGAAATCATCGCCTGCCAGACGTTCAGCCCGATCCCGAGCAGACTCGACGCGGTCGTCCAGCCGCTGATGTTGAACCCGGTGAGGAGCCAGAAGCCGACGAACGACCAGGAGCCCCACGTCCGCCGCGAGGGTGGGAGGGGCACGATGTCGCGGTTGTTCCATGCGGTGGGCTCGTCCTCGGAGTCGTGCTTGCGCTTCACCTCGAGACGTTTCAGCAATCTCGACATTTCTCTTAGTCGGAATCTGGGAAGGTGAGCTGCTAGCTACCGAGAGAAGCCGATTGGTATGAGGCCACGGCGTCAGGATTGTCGAAAGTCATTGACACGGTATATAAGGCCGCCTCAGGGCGGTTGAGCGATCAAGAACCATAATTCTCGTTGGAAGATATAGCCGCTTCGAGTACGGTCTGGGCCGGCTATGGTCAGTGCGTCTGTTGAGCGTTATCATGGGCCGGTTGACTCACAGCGTGAGCGGACCGCCGACCGACCCATGTCGGAAGAAGTCCTGCTGTGCCAAGTTTACCAGCTGGTGCGGCTGATATCGCTACATAGGCGGCCGGTCATATGGGCAGCTGCCCTGCTGAATCATCGTGGTGCGCATGGGTGCATCTGAGGAAGGCATTATTGGAGCAATTTGGTATGCACGCGATATAATG
The DNA here is from genome assembly GCA_029747595.1 of Trametes cubensis. Classification (NCBI taxonomy): domain Eukaryota; kingdom Fungi; phylum Basidiomycota; class Agaricomycetes; order Polyporales; family Polyporaceae; genus Trametes; species Trametes cubensis. Next base: position 65,268 of record JAPEVG010000031.1, on the reverse strand, counting down.
TGCCAGCGATAGCAGCAGTATTCGCGAAGACGGCTGGGACGCGATTCTGCATGATCGAACGAAGGAAAGAGACCAGTCCGACAAAATCGGACAACAACCGCCAGTGGTATACGGCAAGCGCCCGTACTTTCTGGCGCTTGTTCCCTTCTGCCACCACAGCTGCAGCTGAGAGGCCGACCGCCCACCTTTGCCAGGCTTTCCTGCCGCTCATTGCCTGCTACCGCTCTAGCTTGTCCAATATCCTACGTTGCCCAAGATGCCGCCTATGGCTCTGATTGGCCAGGTTACCAAGGTCGGGTTCATGAACAAGACCGCGACTGTTACCGTCTCCCGGTTCATCTTCCACCCCAAGACTGGCAAGGTACGTCCTCCTCAACTCTACGCCTTCGTGCTTGTTTTTCGGAGGCAGCAAGGCTTGAAGGGGTACGGAACCAAGAGACTGACGTGATTTTGGGCACACAGCGGCTAGAGCGGAGCAAAAAGTACCTCACGCATGACGAGCAAAACAGTACGTCCCTCTCCCTCCTCATACCGCGGACTATGCTCACATGAAATTCCCCTTTCATTCAAGACCTGCGCATGCATGACACCGTCCTCATCCGGAATTGTCCACCAATCTCTGCACGGAAACGATTCACGCTCGAGAAGGTCCTTAAGAGCCCCGAACGGGAGCGCGAGGAGCTACACGCACGTCAGGCCGCTGAGGTCAACTCCCACCCCTCACCACAAGCGCAGGCATAACGTCGCACACTCGGACGAGCGGAGACGGGAGAGGCGTTGCTAGAAGTACAACTACGGCGTAATACATCGGACCGCGCCCTAGGGTTCCGGGCTGCGCGGCGTTGCAAGCACTACACGACGAGGGAATTCTACCTAATGCCCGTTCAACGGTAATCGAGATTGGAGAGGGCAGGAGGATGCGGGGTGGGATGAGCGGGTGATAGGGCTTGGGGTATATGCTATGCGGTCGGGGGCGCGGCAGCTTGCTGGAGAGCTGCTTGGATCTCTACGAGCTGGGGNTGGGATGGATAGAGGTACCGTCAGGAATCACCACTTTCTTCGCATGGCGCGTGCAACACACGGAGCGTACCTCGAGTTTCTTCTGCTCGGACTTGTCGCCCAAGTCTTTGAGTTGTCCCTCCACTCGTTTTCTGGGAAAGCGCGATGAATCAGTACCACCGCAAAGGCCCTTGGGGAGACGGGCGGACGTACATCTCGCTCTTGATAAATTCTAAACGCGTGTCGACGTTCTGCTTGGCTTCCGCCTGGTCCTGCTTGACGAGGACAGGGCCGACGAGCTTGTAGACCGTGTTGTCTTCTGTCAACGACGCGAACTCCTGATCGCGGTCATGTTGGATCGGTCGCGAGGTGGCAGCGGGAATAAGGGCAGACATACCTTCTTCACGAGCTCGTTCTCGGATAGCTGCGCGTCGAGCTTTTGGCGAGCCTCGACGACAGTGGCAAGCTCTGCCTGTATCTTTTGGAACTCGGCCGAGGCGATCTGGAGTCGCTCCTGCAACGCTGCTGCCATCTTCGCTGTTGCAGTGATAGCTCTCCCTGGTCTATATGATCGTACACGAGTGCGAAATCAATATACACCTGCAGCTATGTTCTGAATCTGTATTGGATCGAGGCAGCTGGAACGAATGAGTGCTAGCCAAACAGAGCCAAACAGCCCAGTAGCACAATCGCACAGGACCCCCGAAAACCCCCAGAGAGCTTATGTGCCAAAAGAGTCCCATATTGCCCATTTTCGGGGGTCCCAATTTGGCCACTTTTCGGGGATTTGGATGTAACCTCCCGTCTCTGAGGCCAAATTCGGGGAATTCTGGCATATAACCTCCAAATAAGCGCCCAAAGGCGCACAGGCGCTTCTAGCGCGCCTCTAGCGCCCCCGCCGAGTCAACAGGTTCCACTAATAAGCTCTCTGGTCCTTATCAAGCTCTTAGCTACACGTACAAAGCTATCAGCGACCCGGATAGACTACAATCCTGTCCAAGCCACTTTTGTAGGTGGTCGCGTAAAGGTCCCACCAGGCCACCATGGGGCCCAAATTCGGGGTTTCTGAGACATAAGCTTTGCCTGGCTAGGTCATTTTCGGGATGTAACCTTGGGCCTCAAAAGCCCAATTTTCGGGGATATGGCACATAACTTTCCGGGCCCTTCGGGCCCGTTTTCGGGGATTTTGGCATGTAAGATCTGGGCGGATTTTCGGGGGTCCTAATCGCACCGACGTCAACGCCGCCTTCCAGCCCGTTGTATTCAACTCCTCCGCAGCCCGCCGCGTTACCTTTCCTTTGTCTCCCGTCTCGTACCTTAAACCACCCTTGTCTCTCTGCGTACTCGCATAAACTATTCCCAGCCGTGATGGATACCTCTCCGACCGCACTGTTCGACTCGTACGAACAGGACTTTAAGCAGATCATCCAGAGCATTCGTGACAAGCTCGAGGGCGATGGGAAGGATGCCCAGGGTGGTACGTATGCCGCCAAATCGACGCCTATACCCGAGCTCATCTCAGAAATGGTGTGGACGGCACAGAGCAGCGTAAGGCTGCGCTGAGGAGGGTAGAGATGGAGCTCGACGAGGCAGACGAAATGGTGCGTACTGAAAATCTTCCAGAAACCGGCCACGACACGTAGCAGGCGGCCCACGGTTCATGTACTCGAGCGGAATGACAGATCGTGTATACGGGCGCGAAGCGTTTGCTGTGCACAACGCGTCGAAAGCGCCACATTCCACCAGACATCCTGGGCCTGGCCCGGCATCCATCTTATATCTTGGAACGATGCTAGACCTCATGCAGGCCCAATGAGCCTGTCGCTGCCTGCTTCCCTTGCAATATTGCAGGTTTGCGCTATGCAGCAAGCTGACACTCCCCCGTACTTCCCAGATTTCCCAAATGGAGATTGAGATCCAAGGCATCCCTCAGTCCCTCCGTCCTTCATACCAATCTCGCATCAAGGCATCCAAGGCGGACCTTCAGCGGTACAAGAAGCTCTCCAAGGAGCAGCACACCCAGCTGTCGCGCTCTGAGCTTCTCTCTCGTCCTGGAGTGTCTGCGACGAGTGACGAGCCATACGGGGCAACGAGCGACCGGACGCGACTGCTCGCTGGTACCTCCCTTCTTGAGGACGGTTCACGACGATTGCTCGAGAGCCAGCGGATTGCGCTCGAGACGGAGGAACAGGGCGCGGACATCCTCCGGAGTCTCCGCGGGCAGCGCGAGCAGATCCAGAATGCGCGCGATACCCTCCAGCGCGCGGACACGTCTATTGACCGTGCGTCAGGCACGCTCAAGAAGATGATTCGGAGGTGTGTATTCTGTTTTGAACGTCTGCGAGGCTTGGCGTCACCCCAGCCCTCAGGTGGTTCTGAAGTGAACTGAGAATTGACGAACCCGCTTTGCTTGTGTATCTAGGATGTACCAGCAACGCGTCGTGACCGCAGCGATCATTGTCGTCCTTGTTATCCTTATTCTCGTCATTCTCTGGGCTAAGCTATGGCGGTAGAACCCGCCCCAACCCTCCCCTTATATCCCTGCTCTTCGTCGCGCTCGGCATTTGGCCCTTTTACACTACCTGTAGTGTAGATGCAGGCGAGCAGTGGAGTAGAATGCGGATGGCCCCTGCGTTGTTCTGTCGATCGGTGGGATGGACGGTAGGTCTTGTATGCCCATGGTAAATTATGTATATCCTCTTGTTTCGTCGCGCATCTCCAGATATTGTATTCCTTCTCGACTACTAGTCGCTTTTGTTGACTTGGCGAGCGAGTACGTGCGACTAGTACCGGCGTGAGATACAGTGGCATTCGCGCAGTATCACGTGGCAGAGTCGCAACGTGAGGATTGAGGCTGCGATCAATCACGTCGCACTCAGTATGCGTTGCACCAGGTTGACCTACTAAGTATCCCCTCTTGGTCACTGGTGAGAGCCTCAACATCCATTACTCGCTCTGTAAGTGCAGGTCGCGCTGAATTATTTATATTACTGAAGTTCTCCAGCCATGACAGATAACGCCCAGTCCACCTCTTTGCTCCCGCCAGCCAATTCATGTGAGGCCATGAGACTCAACCTCGACGTGCTCCTTCATGTCATCGAGGTTTGCAAGCCACCCGAGGGATGCGCTCTGATCCAAACATGCCGAGTGCTATACGCGGAGGGTCCCAAGTACCTCCTCAAACAAACCATCCGTCTCGAAAATTGGACGAGGCTACTGCGCTTTCTCTCGTTCCTAGAGCCCAAAGTGCAGATGCCAACCCAGTCCGGACTGCCTGGCGATCCACCACAACAACAGCGGCGGCACCATCTTGTCCACTCGCTCAAATTTTCTATCGGCCCATACCCCACCATTGCCATTTTGGAGAATGATCCTGTCGGTCTTCGATATGCCGCAGAGTCCATGGCCGAGCACCAAGTCGCCTTGCGCGCGCTAGTCGCTGCGCTCCCATGCATGACTGCGTTATCCTCGCTCACGATCTGGTATAGCGAGGCATTCTTCTGCTCCCACGGACCGAACCTCGTTGCCGCGTTTGCCGCGCTCACTTCTCTCCACACGCTCGAGGTATTCTATGGGGGCTACAGGACGGTTCGCATGCTCCGCGAGCTGCAGTCGAGCCTCGTGCATGCGTGCATCGACTTCAATGGCTCGGGAAACACGCCGTTCTTCAACGAACTCCCGCTGGAGGACTGGCCCGCACACCATCCCACGCTCATGCTGGCGCACTCTGCGGACACACTCGAAACACTCAAGTGCCGGCGCTGGCGCACCCATCCTAGGATCGCGCCCAGCCCCAACACGACCCCAGTCTATCCACGCATGCGTGAGCTCAGCATCGACCACAGTACGCTCCCGGTGACGATCGCGTACATCCGTGCGTATCCGAACCTCACGTCCTTCAGCTTCAGCTCGGGCCTGCCTCCGCACGAGCTCCATGTATATCCCGACTACCCCCAGCCTGAAGCATGCAGAGAACAGCGCGAGGCGAACGTCGCCGCGCAGCTTCGCGAACAGCTTACGTGGGAGCGCCTCGAGTGGGTGTCCGCTAGCTCTGTCGACTTGTACATGTTGGGTTTGACCTGCCGGGTTCCACATGTGACGGTGCAGCAACTCGCGTCATTTGCGGTGCTTGCGCCTACGCTGGAGCATCTGCGGCCGACTCGGATGGACGTGGAGTGGGGGCCGCTTGGGTACGCGAAGGCCGCAGTGGAGGACGTGCACGCGGCGCTTTCGGGTCCGGGTGCCTCCCAGCTCAAGAGCCTGAGCATCCAGTTTGAGCTGTATAGAGCTCAGCGCAATCTGGATATTGGGTCATTATTGGTGCGTCTTGATTGCGATGAATGGCGCCATTCTTGAGCATGACTGACATGCCGATACATCGTACAGTACGCCCTGATCCCATCGCTAAGCCACACCTCTCTTGAAGAATTGCGTATACGAATCTGGGCGGCGTACCTCGACACCAGCAAAGGAACCCCTCGGTGCGTCGTCCCTTTGAATGGGCACTCAGTAAAGGTGCTTGTAGCGCCCATCAGCGGTTGACTTGCAGACAGGAAAGGCAAGGCTCTTTGTACGGCAGAACGCGCGCTGAACACGTTCGACGCGGAGGCGTACCTACATCAATGTACCTCGGCGCTCTCGTCTCTCCGTGAGGCGGAAGTGTCAATAGAGGCGTTGAGAGACAAGAAGCGGAAGACGCAGCTGGTAGAGGGACAGATTCGGAGTGATGAATGGTCCTAGCGGGATTTCGCATTCCCGATAGCGTTGTTATCATCGCATGCCGACGAGACCTCGCGACTAAGTGAGCTGAGCTTTCTGTATGTTGATATCAAGAATGTTGAAACGCTGACTGCAATGCTGCTTCGAGTCTCATAAATCTAACATTTCTGTCCAGTCATACTCGATATTGCGTATCTTTTCGGTACTGTTGAAACGCCGGAGTATCCAGATGTGCTCACCTATAACCACGCCCCTGTCGAGGCAGGCGCAATCGCTGACGGCGGCAACAACTTGCCAACATCTCGGCGAGCTCAGGGGCATCCCGTCAGGATTTCTATCTGCATGGGACTCAGTTTTCAGCCTTCGACAACTTGAAGTTCATGAAGTCCGCCGGGGACTTCAACACAAGGCTCACGCTCCTGAACGAACCATTGAAATCTGAGAAAGTAAGTGAAGACTGAAGCAGTGAGGACGAGGCAGCATAGGCGCAGGGGAAGTTGAACGGGATCCTCGTATGGGACGAGAAAGAGGGCTTCGAGGAGCTCTGGGATATCTCTTAACCAGTCCTAGGAGCGTGGACTAAGGTCAAAGAGGTGCTGCGCAGTGCGCGTCCACCTCACGCGTAGTTATGGAGGGGCTAAATCTCAAGCTCGCCAACTTGATGTGAGTCTTCATCCGAATCAGTGGAGTACGTTACCATCGCTTACATGCTGATATCAGAACATTTACAGGTCATTTCCTCCCGAATGCAAAGGGAATTCAGTGCACGATTGATCATACACATCGACATTGGTTAGTCGGTCTCATCGGGTACCGGTGCGACTACCACCACACTCACCGAGTCAAACCCCCGCAGTTTACCGCATCCGCGTTGATGAGTAGGAAAACCCTGCTCCCAAAGATCATGCAATCTGTCAATGATGAATTTGAGGGACGCATGTGCCAATCGCGCAGCATCTGGTTCAGACAGTGGACTCCACCGACCACTCAGGCCGGTGCGCACAGTCTGTATCACAGCAATTCCATGATGACCACCCTTGCGATCTGAGGTCTAGGGCCTGTGGGTACGCCTGAGATGCGTTCTACTGGGTGGGCGGCATGGTGGCATGCATAGTTCGTTTGCATGCCACTTCTACCTGTGCATGTGCACACGCTCTACCGGTTGGATGTTCAGTGAAGGCTGCATCAACTTGTCGGTTCATGCCTCAGGCTCCGTCTACTGCCCCTCTTTTCGACTCATTGACTCACAACTTAGGTGACATTGGAGAGCCTCTCGGGCCGAATCACAAATCGGACTACTCGTCAGTCCATCCTACGGCCTCTCTCGGATTACTGTGAGCAGAAAGCGGTGCACGCTTGCACCGTTGCGTTTGCGCTTACGATGATCAACAGCGGTCAACAACTTGGATGACCTGACCGATCAATTCCGGCGAGTGTTTTCATAAGATCGAGGCTGTCCTCTTGACGTGTCCAGGCATACCCGATGAAGTACGACCTGGAAAATATAGACCCTCTCGGGCCCGGAGCGGCGACTGAGTGCTACTCAGCTATAACATACGACCCCATGGGACGTGCTCCGACACATTCGTGGGTTTTTGTTGCTTTAGCGGAACATAGCGAGAGGCGGCTAAACCTTGCCGTCGGGTGCGCTGCAGCGTCCGCAATTCAGTGTCCGGGACCATGAAGGGTCGGCTTATCCCTTACCCTGGGGCAACATCCCGGACTAAATTTGAGGACACCATGGCGTGCTGCTGCCGTGCGGCGTCACACTGGACAGACAGAGGATACAGGGGGTATTTATGCCGGGAAATGGTGTCCTGTAGCTGCACCTCAGGCTCCGCTCCGTGCACATACCTCTCTTCTGAGCAGACAATCCGAGTCTCCACCAAGCCTCTACACTCCCGCCGTCGCTCTCACTAGGAATATGATGCACCTCGTCGCCTTGATCCTCGCCGCTTTTGCTGTGGCTCGCAGTACGTCCACCCGCGCACTGCGTCCCTCTAGTGGAGAAATTGACTAACAAGCCTACTCGGTCTCTACCAGGTGCAGCCGTCCCCGTCGTTGAGCCCGTCACCACCGTCGAGACTTTCGTGGTCCCTACCGTCCTGGCCAATACTTACTCCACGACGTTGACATCGGCCGTTACTACCGTCCGCCCCGAGACGTTCTCCACCACCCTCACCTCCGTCATCGAGACCGTTGTACCGGTGACTCACGTCACATCGCATTACGAGGTAGTCACCACGGCAGTCCCGGAGACGATCTCAACGGTGGTCACGGATCTGCAGACGGTCGTCAACACCCTACCCGTGACCACGACGATCGACGGTCAAAAGACGGTCGTGACCCAGTTGGTGACGCAGACGTTCGCGGATGTTGTGCCAACGCGTACTGTCGAAGAGATCAGCGAGACGCTGACCTTCCTCGAGGAGTCGACCACCGTTGTGCCCGAGACAACGACGCGCACTTACGTCTATCCGGAGCTCACGGTCGAGCCGCAGACGACTGTCGTCACCTACGTCTACCCGGAGGTGACCGTCGACCGCTACTCGACCTCTGTCACTGAGGTCGTCTCGACCGTGGTGTACATCACCGAGCCTGCGGCACCCACAGCCTGAAGGATCTTCGCCACCAATCCTTCAACCTCCCCTCGTGCACAAGTTATTTGAGCGTTGATAACGGGTAGCAGGCGTTGAGGACAGTGTACGGATGTCGTTGGTCTGTACGCGGAGAGTTTTCCCCTTATTACGGTTGTTAGATTCCTATGGGTTTCGGTTGCGATGTCGCGCTTTCCCTAGTGATTTGTACTCGGGTCTGGACGATGTCTTCGAGCGAATGCCAATCCCTCGTTTATGGGACCGATGCTATCCGTCAGTATTTTTCGGGAGCGGTGGCTGTGGCATGCGTAATATGCCACTTGTGCGCGATCATCCGAACGTTCAATGTCGATCTCTATGGTTGTTTTCCTCTCAAGACGGCATTGGTATGCACTACACGACCAACCAGGTCCTACTAAGACGCCGCTGCCCCGTGTCTTGGCCAGGCTTGTGCCCATGTCCGAAGCTCAGACTTTCAGGTAGCGATCAGGATTCGACTCAGAGATCCACATAATATAGCATGATAACATATAGAAAGGGCGGCATACGAACTACACTAATACGAACTCGTTACTCCACTAAGAGTACATGAGAGCATATGGATGACGATCATGATGATGAAGCGAGTGCGGGAATAAATAGACGTGCGAACAGACGAGGCGAGAGGAGACATGGGGCCGCATGCGTAGACGAACGATGAACATATATATACTGGTGACTAGAGGAGGAAGGTTTCTTGGAATCAATGCGGACGAGGGCTTCAATGCTTCCGGGGAGTCAAGATTAGAGAGAGATTCAAGGATGCCACCGGGGCCACCACATACTGTTGCTTCTGACGAGACCTCACCCCAAGACTCAGACCAACTGCTTGACTATCTCCTTTATCACACCTTTCACCTTGGCCCGGTACGCCATGTCGTTACACTTCTGGCTCTCGACGTGTTGGCAGAGCGCACTGAGGGTGCGGAACGTGGCGTTGCACCCTCCGTGCGCAGAGCAACGGAAGATCTTCTCGAGGTGAACCGGGCTTCGGATATGCGCCCTCATCGGCGGCAGCGACATGAAGGTCTCACCGCAGAGAGGACACCAATACCGAGGCGCATGTCCCGGACTCGAGATGGATGAGCACCGCGGCGACGGACACGAACCGCTTATCACAAGCGGACAACGGGCACTTCACCTGTCGGCCCTGGTGTGTGGCTGAGCGAAGGTGACTGGCAAGGTTGTCCGTGGACGTGAAGGCGCGCTTGCACGGGCACAATCTGGAGGGGATGAGCCTGACAGTAGTGCCTGTGAAGGCCGAATGGCGACGCGAAAGCTCTGGGGATCCGTGTACCGGACGGCGATGGAGAAGGCCTTCCCGTGTAACATATATTGCAGCAGTAGTGAACGCTACGAGTACGAATCATGCTCGCTAAGCACTTAGTCACAACTCTTTTTATAGGCAGTGTCAGTCGCTCACTCAGCAGATCAGGACCTGTGAGTTGTATCGAAGACGCTCGGATGGCCATGTACTTGAACGTACTTGAACGTGATTGGAATCGTTGAGTGATCGGCGCAAATAACTGGCCTACCACCTCTCGGGCCCACAGTGTCAACGACCATCAATGGTCGGGGGAAGAAGCTAGGCAAAGGACTCACTGGCACTGGAAGCACGATAGTCGTGTACCCCGCGCATGCACTGCTGGAGTCGTTGAGCCATTCAGAATCTCATATGGATGCTGTATAAGTTGTGGGTTTTCCGAATTCGCTCGTGTAACTTACAACGTGGGAAAATGCACGTGATCGCGTTTAGGGGACGAAGTCCGAATTAAGCTGAGCGTCTGAACTCGACTAGAACTATATACCTCCCACCACCCATTGAACATGCTAGGTGCTACTTCTCTCAGCCTGAACTATGCCGACACAATAGAAGGATTATCAGATACACTGTACGCTAGGACGGCCAAGGAGCTCCACGATTTTATCAAGAGTATCCGTGCTGAAGGGTGAGTCGCGTATCCGCCGTCCGCCGCAGCCGTCAGTGGGCGACGGTGGCGTTGCTTATGAGACACCTCAACCTCTTGAAACGTTATTATACCATAGGGCGCAGTCAGACTTGAACCTTCCCCGGGTTGTTGTGGTCGGAAATCAGAGTGCAGGCAAGTCTAGCCTTGTTGAAGCCATTTCCGAGGTGTGTGTAAACGCTTGTGACCCGGCGTCTGCATCGGCTTACGGGGACCTGCAGATCAAAGTACCGCGCGATGCTGGCACATGTACGCGCTGCCCAATGGAGCTTCGTCTCTCGAGCTCAGCGCCAGATGAGCCATAGTCCTGTCAAGTCTTTATCCGTAGGGAGCCTTCGGCGCTGGACGGCGGCCCTGCTGGTGAGGTCCCATTCGGGAAGCCGCTCACCTCCGAGACCCAAGATGACATCGAGCTGGTCCTACGTCGCGCACAGGCCGCGGTTCTTAACCCACAGATAGGGTTTGAGCACGTTCTGACGCGAACTCCGGAAGAATTGGTCTCGCTTATGACGCAGGCGCCGTATCGGTTCTCGAAGAACGTCGTTTGTGTGGATATCTCGGGACCTGAACTCCCTGATTTATCATTTGTCGATCTACCTGGTACGTGTGAGGGACGCCAACACTTACAAGTCCTGCTCATCCCCTCTCGATATCCAGGCCTGATTCAAAATGACGAAGGCAAGGGAGAAGTCCAGCTCGTCGAGAGCCTCGTCAGGTCATACATCGCGCCTAGCAACACGCTCATCATGTTGACGCTACCCATGACCGGTCAGAGTGTTCCTTTGCAACAAGTAATACCCATCTAACGTCCATTTACTGTTCCTGTAGACGACATACAGAACCAGAAGGCCGCACAGCTCGCGCGAGAGGTGGATCCTCATGGCTTGCGTACTATTGGTCAGCACTCCTCTTCTAGCAAAAGCTTGACGTGTTCACGCTGCCAAATGTACAGGTGTTCTCACTAAACCGGACGCGCTATTGGATGGCTCGCTCGGACAGAAAGAGACATATCTCAACATCGTTGAAGGCCGCGCACATCAGACAAAGCATGGTTACTTCATCGTTCGGCTGCCTGACGATGCTGAACGTCGCGACGGCATCACGCATTCAGATGCGCGCGTCGCAGAAGCAAAGTTCTTCGCAGAACGCAAACCATGGGCGACATCATCTCATCGTCATCGGTTCGGCGTGAAGAACCTTGTCAAAAGTGTAAGCGAGCCGCTTACAGAGCTCATTCGTGCTGAGTGAGTACTTTTTTCTTCTTCATTGCTTTCTTTCACTGTACTCAGTTTCTGCGTGACAGTCTTCCACGTGTACACCGGGAAGTCGCCGCACAGCGTGCCGCTTGTATCAAGCAGCTAGCAGAGCTCCCACCCCAGACGAGTGAGCCCCAATCACATGTGTACCGGTTAATCAGCCTCTTTGTAGAAGAAGTCCGGAAAGTTGTCGAAGGCTCTCCGTCTACGCCCGAGTTGGTGCAAAGCAACAAGCAGTCGTATACGAAGCTAGCACAGGCTATCCGTGAGAGCGCGCCACCTTTCGTGCCCTACGTTACCAAAGAGAAGGCTGTGCAATTGGACATGTTTGTGAGCCCGCACGCGCGAGCGAAGGCGACGGTTATACACTTGGACTCTGTCCGGAAACGGATACAAGCGTAAGCTATCCTTTTGTGACTTCGTTCCTCCGTACTGATTGGACTATCGGTGGCAGATGCCTCACTCGCGAGCTGCCCAATAATATACCATACTCTGTCAAACGCGCGTTCATACAGGACTTCCAGCGATGTTGGGAATCAGACGTCATGGATTGCCTGGACGAGATTGAGAGCACTTTCAAGCGTACCCTGATGAACATCGTCAGCGCACACTTCAGCCGCTTTAGAACCCTGGAACGGGCCGTTCGGTGAGCAGTCCGGCGGAGTCACTGCCAGTCATAGCTTCCTGTTTTCGGTACTCACGCAGATACGCTCTAGTACGATCGTGCTCGACTTGGTCGACGCACATGCTGTGACCGCCAAACAACAGCAGAAGTTCTTACTCAAGTATGAGTCGAACCCTCCGGCCACGCAGAACACAAGTGACCTCGCCAAGCTCCGTGCAAAGTGGCTCGAACAATACAAACAAGCCCGTGCGCAAGCTTCTGCTTCCAATAACGACAACGCTGCAACTTCAGCTCCTGTCCTGTGCCCGTCACAGCCAGCCCAAGTATCCCAGTCCCAAGATCGTATCCCGTTCTCGTTTGGTAAGCTCGCTGCAATGCACAATCGCATCGTGCCGCTCAACCATGCGTATTTCAGCTGCACCGCCCCCAGAGCGGTCGTCCACGACTTTCAACCCGTTCATGCCTACAGCATCTGGCGGATTGTTCGGAGGTGCGTTCTTCTCCCTTCGTCGAGTGCTGGACCTCAACATTTCCTCGCTTACATAGTGAGCACACCTCGGCCTTCTCCAGCCCCGGCACCCGCGCGGCCTCCTTCCAGAAGCAAACCTAATGCCACCACGGGCGCTGCGACGAAGCAGACTCCTGCGAAAACGACTACCCAGTCTGAACAGTCATCAAGTCCCCGGATAGTGCCATTCTGGGAACGAGTTCCCTCGGCGCAAACACAAGCACCAGCACTAGCCACTACACCAGCGGTAGCATCAGCGACGGCACCAGCGACAGCACCGCCGGCCCAAACACCGGCGCCGACGCCCCAAGTTATATTCGGTGTATCGAACATGACACAGACGTCAGCACCTGCGTCGGCCCCGGCGCCCGCACCTACAATGACCCCGAGTCTCGTGCCGACTCTCTTGGCTCCTTCGGGTTCTACGACCACGGTGGCAAGTGCCACCATCCCAGCGAACGCGCCCAGCTCAGCCGCTCCGGACGTTTACGAAGACGAGCTGGGGCTCATGGCGGAGGTCCACGCGTACTTCGACATTTCCTGCAAGGTCCGTGCCACCCTCGTCCCGGTGTGAAATTCCTGTGTACTGACTGACGGTATTGTCGAGCAGCGCTTCGTGGACTACGTCCCGCAGGCGATCGACGAGCACCTCTTGTACGCGTTCGCGGAGGGCCTGCTCGACGCGCTCGTCGAGAGGCTAGGGCTCGTCGCGGAGGACGCGAGCGCGCGGTGTGCGCGGTACGTCGCGGAGGACCCGGACGTGGCTGCACGGCGGGAGGCGCTGCTCGCGAAGAAGGCCCGGCTGGATAGGGTGCACAAGGAGTTGTACAACTTCGGTTTGTGAGGGGTTTCATGGGCGTAGATGAGGATCCTGGATGTGTATAGGGTTGGCCAGGTTGAGATGGGACGGACGGCGTTTGGCTTACTCGTCCATGCAATGCAAGTTATACGTAGAACAATGAGAATACACTCCTTGACATGCCTTCTGTCTGCTTCATTCTCGTCAATCTCACACCTATACGTTCTCGAAGCATGCCGCTCTCTTGCTTGGGATTGCTTGAGCCCTCTCTTCAGCAGCGCTTCGCGTCTGCCTTGCCCTCGGTCGTTCGTCACCTGAAGTCGCAGCATAGTATCACACTACAGACTAGGGCGCAATAGATCCCATCGTATGATCAGTCCTGTACATCGGCGGCTCTTCTACATCCAATCGATACTTCATACACCCGCCGGAGGATCCCTCGCCTTATCCAATGAACCCATGTGCCAATCCGACAGAAACTGGTGGTGTTACAGATCTTCGCATTCGTTGAACTCTTTCAGAGAACTCTAATCGCCTTTTTGGATGTAGCTTGATCACTTGATAGTGAGTGGGGAGTGTCGCTCGTCGAACGTGCGGTGCCAAGTGGAGGCACTAAAACCCGTATCGCGCCCGGGCGTCGGGGCGAATCGCGAGTGTAGGCTGAACGGTCGCTTTAGTCGCGCGGTACGCGGCGATGATCATGACGTCGCCGATATTGACTTCATGGCCGCGCAACTTCAGCGGTGCGCCGGCTTGCTTAAGCTTTCCCTATGCAGAGATGAGAGGTCAACACGATACGCCTGGCAACGGTGGCATGTCGCCCTGCCTCGACACGATCCTTCACAGCAATCATACTTCGTACGTACCAGGTGCTCTACCAATTCCTTGGCAATCAGATGGGCAAGCCAACGACGCGACACCGCTTGCCTCTCGAATCTATTTCCGTGGAGCCTATACTCGACGTGCTGGGATGACTTATACGGACGAGCTCCCTCGAACTGGTGTAGCATGTCGTGAATATGCTACTCAAGGCCTCACGTCGGGAATGACTGCGTCCAACGTACCAAGAACCGGATCATAAACTTCTTGCCTTCCCGTTTTCCTTCAGGATCTTCAAACGCTGGGCTCTGCCATATCGGATCGGGCGGGAAGTCGTCCAGGAATGCCTGGCTCGCCGTAACCTGCAAGTGGACTGAGGCGAATTGATCCTTGTACGGCTTCTGCGGGATGACGATCCACTCGTCGATGGAGCGAGAGCCATGGGCGGAGCGTGAACTTGAAAGCTGGAGACCGTCCACGTTCGGACGATCAAGAGCGTGCGAAGGCGCACTGGTGGCGGACGCCATCCCATCGCACGACGCAACGGGAGTATGAGAGGAAGAGGCATGCAGTAGGACGCCCTGAATAGTATCACCCAGGTACTCGTCGTACCTGGGCATTGTGTTGATACCAGAGGCGGGCGGGTACGACGGAGAGCCGCTCGGTGTTGCAAAGTCGTCCGAAGGCAGGGTGTGGTAGTTGGGCGGAACGTCCGGAAAGATGATACCAGATGGACGATAGACAGGAGACGAAGAGCCCTCAATCCCGAATCGCATGGTGACTGGATCAAGGAATGAGGTGGTAAGGGTATACGGAAACAACGAAGCCGTGTATCCCACAGGAGTATGAGAGGCAGCTTCGCTACGGGGAGAATGGGCTCGATCGTGAAGCATCAGGACAGCGCCGGAGGCTGATTGGGATAATGACGTCGCATCCTGTGATGATGGTATTGAGCAAGCTCGATGCGTGCCTCGGACGCGTCAAGCATGTAATACGTACCTCTGTTGCGAGCACCTGGGGGTCAAGACCATTCGGCCGATACAAATCTTCCATTTGCGAATTGATTGAACGGGTTGATCGTTGATTCTGGTCGGTACGGGCGGCGGCTGCACTCTGTGGAGATATGTGCCGAACAAAACAGAGCGGAAAGTACAATAGCGAATGAGGGATGAGGAGATGTTCAGCCGGTTTCTGTAGTCGTCCTCGTAAGTGAGCCGCCGAGGAAGGACAACTAGTGCCTCGTGCATGTGGTCGAGTAGACGCTGCCTTGAACATTCAGCTTGACGCCATAGTCAAGCTTATGCAAGAACCAGGTCCCCCATAGTCGGCAGACAATGAGCCGCCCACCGGTCCTCAGCACATGATGGGACATGAAGCAACGGTATGGACACCGCAAGCAGCAGGTACGCTTGTAAACACCACAGAGACTCGTCTGTGTTACCCCCAGGTATGGAGGATCGGGAACTCACCGCAGGGTGCCATCAAGCAATCTGAAGAAACAGCTAGGTTATGCCATATCACTCGGGTATATTCTGAAGACTTAGCGTCAATAGGCGACTATCTCGGTAGATCGGTAGAAATATTGACACTAGAATGAAGGAGGTGAGCAATGATAACATATGAGTTAAATAATGGCCAAAGTACGTACGTGTTTTCCGTCCCTCTGTCGATATTAGTCTTGATCTCATGATGCTTAAAACGCGCGATAGGGATAACTAAGTGAATATCATATCACTATCACAGCACGCAAAGCCTGGTTGGCCGCGTTGTTGTGTATCACGAGTTACTGGGCATCCCACCAAATGCTACCGCAGTTAGGGAGGATGGCGCACTACACTCGGAAGGCTTATGGTCGTCCACGCTCTTGCCTCGGTCGCTCGGAGTATGGTATGCCTACCTAAAAGGTGCGCCACGCCGCTCAGCACTGACCCCGTAACGGATCCAGCGTGCCCGTTACGAACAAGTCAGGGTGCAGAGTAATGATGTGTTCGTCTTCTCAATGGCGTGTAAATGGCGATGGCGGATGGGGGAAAAGGCGGGTCCAGTGCAATGCAGTACGGCCACCGCGCAGACAGCCCTGAATTATTGGTCACGAACGCACCTGACTCCTGAGGACCTGAACAGCCGTCACCCTACGGTACGACTTGACTGGACTGGCACATACATGTAAGCGATATCGGTCTCTTCTCTGTTGCTACGCTGGGGATTATGTCAAGAAGGCGCGGCGTAGGAGATACCTAGAATGCGTTGGTCGGTAGACAGTTGTGCTAGGCGATCGTCGTTGTGCATTGCATTATACGTGTCCCAAAGACGCCAAGCCGACGCCAGCCGATGGCCCTTACTCGCTGACCGATACGTTGGTGATTGCGGAGAGTAGAGTGCTGGTAGTGTAGGCGTGGGGTGGGGGACAGGGGACGTAGGGGANGGGGGGGGACGGTNAGGTAGGGGGGGACGGTANGGTAGGGGGGATTATGACGGCATGGGGAGATGAGAGAAAGAAGGGCGGACATGCAGAGTTGGGTAGTACCGGGGAGACGACTGAGCCCGTACGTTTCCGGGGGACCCGGGACCGGGGCTTCGCCTCCCTGAGCATGGACAAGCGCCGGTGCTTGCACACACGACAACATGACAGATGCAGCAAGTACTCAAGGCTAACACGAGTGCCGGATCCCCCGCGGTCATCTGGGACCAGGATTAAATAATACCGACATAAGACTCGTTTGGAAGAGCAAGACCTAGAACGGCCTGCATAGAATAATGAACACAAAGTCTAGGGCGCCTTCCTCAGAAGGCTGACTGGAAACTAGATCGATGTAATCTACCATGATTGGATTCATACGACGCGCGCGAGCGCGCGCGTCGAAGCATGGAAGATGGCTTGAACCGAGGGTTCGATTGGGCCTGACACGCGTCTACCCGGCTCGGAGACCTGGTCACCTCACGGCGGGCTGCTCGGCAACAGAGTTGAGTTCGAGAAGTATTTCCGGAACCACAATTTCTCATCAAAGTTACGCTAAGAAAGCCCGGTCAAGGCCCAGCGGACCAATGTTGATGCAATGTCCGGGAAGGTCGGGATTCGCAACTTCAGCTTCTCTCATGGTCCGTCTGGTCTTTCGTCGACTAGAGAATGGATTAATACGTCTGGTAGGCTTGTCCCCTCGCCGTTATGTCGACACTGGCGAACAATTCGCCATGTTTCTCCATCAGGCGGTCACAAATACATCAATCAGGCAGGTTGGATAATAATAATCGTCTGGGCGCTTTCAGGCTGTCAGGCTGTGTCAGCATTCAGATTTGACCTGCTCGGCTGTGACTACATTCCAAGTTCCCTTAAGTACTATCTATCTGTGGAGGGGTCGGCCGAATCTGAGAGGCCGGCACCCAGCGTCCAGCTGAGCGCCAGGCGCCTGAGCCCCAAGTTTTTTCTTTTCCCTCTCCCATCATCCTGCATCGCGTCCGAACTGGCCTCCGGCCCCCCCAACCCANCGCTTTCGCGAGAGCGCCGCGCGCAAGCCCACAGCAGCTGAGCGCTGAGCCCGCAGACGAAGCTGGACGACTTTGTTGCCGAACAGGCCCTTACCTAACAGACAAGGAACACGTCGAGCGGCTCGGTGAACTCATGATTGACTCGATCGCCTCGGGCCCTCGGCCCTCGGCCGGGCGAGTTCTCGAAACTCTCCTTCGAGTCGAGGCAAGTTCCGAGTTGGACTACAGTACCGCACCGGCCGCAGCCTGCCGCAGCCCAACACGCACAGCCACGGTAGACCTGTCTTGCTTCCCCAAGCTGGTTCGCCATAGTACATAACAACGGCGAAACCCGCGAGACGGTCTTAGTAGACGCTCCACGCCCCCATAGCCAAGCGCGGCCGCCAGGTCAAAACCTGTTTTCAGAGCCAAGCCGGTGTATGGGATTCTATAAAGTCTATGAGTAGATTAATGGATATATGTACGTGGTATATCGATATCGTCTATATGTTCAATGCGCGGCCGCAGCCGGACGATTCAGTTATAAACCTGGGCGGCACCCGGAGTGGAGCCTTTCGTTTACTCCACCTTGTCCTTTTGTTCGACATCGGGCTCTGGCGCGATTGTGGACGCGTCGCCATGCTCGGGTTCGTGCGCGATCTTGGCTTGCTTCTGCGCGTTCACCGAGCTCAGGTACGCGTCTGTCCACGCGAAGGAGTCAATACGGACGCGAGAGCAGGGAAGAAAGAAAAAGAGACGCACTCCAGAAGAGCGAGACGACGCCGACGGTGACGAAGCGCAGATGCGGGGGCACGAGCGCAAAGTTGATCACCTGGGTCGGGACGAACACACCCCTACGCGCACGCAGACGCGGTATGTCAGTATGGCTGCTCCAGCACACGAGGAAGGATGCAGTGGGAGAGACAGACCAGTTACGGACGAGCGTGGGCACGTAGGCATCTTCTATACGCTGCTGGGCGTCGCGGATGCCCTTGCCCTCGAGAAGGGTGAGCGAGCCGAAGAACATGCCGACGACCACTGGGAATCGAGGAAGACGCGTCAGATACGGCATCGCGGCAGCCTGCGCTCGTGCCCGCGCCCGCAGGGAAGGTTGGCTACGTACTTGGCGTGAAGACACCCTGGTCGAGGTATACCTGTAAAGCCACACGGAATGCCCAGGTTAGCGAGCACGTGTGGAGAGCGGCCGGATGTGCGGGCAGGACGCGCGCGCTGTGGACCATGGAGAACGACGTACCCGGTAGAGGACGGCCTTTGTTGGTGAGGAGAACTTGATACGCTCGAGGAACTGGAGCCATTTTGTGAGAATGGGGCCGAAGATCGCACCTGGATGGAGATGGAATAAGCATTCTGGTATGCTGTTTCTGTGTCGCGCGATAGGATAGAGATGCAAAGGGAGGGAGGAACTCACCGCCGTAGAACGAGAGCCGCGCGGTCCGCATGAACTGTATTCCGACCCCGCAGACAGGCGCGATGAGTAAATAATGCAGCACTCTTAATGTGGAGAACACGCACGTCGTGGTTCGCCCCCTTCTTCTCGAACACCTGCTGTGCGACTACATCGCCCGCGCCGAAGAGGACGGCAGAGGTGACACACTGGGTGACCATGGGCTTGCGGATAAGCGACGCGCTGTGGATACGCAATCAGCAAGTGTGATCGCAGGTACAGCGCGCCGTGGCGAGGCTCATGAGACGTACTTGAAGGCTTGGAGGAGGCCGGCCANTTTTTTGTATGCGTGGAGTGGGTGAGTACCGTGTAGATTATGTGGACGCGGTTACACCAAGCCGAAGGATCGCGTCGGGATACGGGGAGCCTGCAGCCTTAGATGAGCTGGCACCGATGGTGATGGTGGTGAGGAGAAGGACGAAGGAGAGGATAGCGGGAGTGGAGAGGAAGATGGCAGGATTATGTGGCGAGCTCTGGGAGTCGGGCGCGTCTTGCCCAGTCACCCCACGCTCCCCCGGATCCTCGGCGCGCTCCCCCGGCCTACGCGATTGGCCGACCCCGCACTGTACAGAGGAACTACAGAGGAGCGGGGGCGCGGGTGAACCGTTGGTGCAAATCCTCGTCCAGGGCGTCCGGAGGTCCAGATCCCGCCGTCCGCCAGGCGGCGGGCGGCAGGCGGCGGGATGCCAGCAGACGGCGGCGTCTGCGGTGATAAGACATCGACGTCTGTAAGTACGTTCACTTAGGCTTCTACACACCGCGTCCTGGTGACAGCAAACACCGATGTTGCGTTGCGTGAGTCAAACTCAAAGCTTCATTAATGTTGAATTGACAGCTCAAGCTTCAAGCTCTATCAATTCCCGTTCCACACCAAATCGCACGCGCTGCACTGATTCTGTCTCTGACCAGTGGTCAAATCTTCCGCCGCACGCCATCAAGCGACCCCTTGCGTTGACCGCCCGCTCACACTGTGCGACGCAATGTCCAAGTTCTTGTAGGAACCCAAAACGCTAGGCAACCACCAGATAGTAGAGCTTACCGGACCAAAGTCGTTGTTGAGCACGAAGAAGCATGAAGCAATAATACGGTTAAGTGGTTCAAAGTTCGCTACTGATTGGAAAGTTATATGCGCTGTCTCTCCTTCACAGGTGTCGCGATCTTGCCTTTGTGCACCAGAAGAACGTGAATGTGAACAACGATGCCATTCAACGACCCAAATTAGCCAGAAATGCTACGATATCCATCTATTCTAGAACCCTCCCCTTGTCCGAGTCGGAAGCTGCAAGCACCACGTCCCATCCTCTAGAGCTCAATGGGGACGCAGCCAAGCGCAATGGCACCGCCCTGCAAGTCCGAACAATCGCTCAACTCCCGTCCGGTATGAGACGGGACAGATGCTGAGACACTCACGACGTTGTTGTTCTCGCAGCACACAGGCTTCGCAGAGCACGAGCTCTGGCCGAGACCGACAGCAGAGATGGGCGAGCACCCGAGGCCGATCTGCGCGGTCACATCCTGGAGGACAACCCCGAGGAGCGAGAGGATGGCAGAGCCCGCAGCGGAGTTGGCCTGCAGAAGCAAGGTAGGATCAGCGAGGTGCTCATGACGATGCGCTGAACGGAGAGCGACTCACACTCTCGACGCTGTTGCAGCAGTGCATGGAGCCGGTGTTGCAGTTCTGGGCGACCGCAAGGAGAGGCGCTGCGAGGATGGTGGCGACGGCGACACGGGAGAACATCTTTGAGAAGTAGGTGTAGGTGAGAAGAGCGAAGAGGGTATTCGAGATGAGGCTGAGAGCTGGAGAACTAGGCTGAGTCGCTGTTCGATGCTTTCTCTCGTCGAGCTCGGGGGGTTTATATCCTCCAGACGGAGGGCCCGTGCACGTCTTCCAGCGGGCCTTCACCACCTCCACCGGCAGAGCATTGGTCAATCCTTGTCGTGGGTGTGCTCGGAGAGCAGCAGCGATTGGTCCGCGCTCCGCGCCCACTGCTCAAGACAATTATGCGGGCTGTATGAAGGCGGCAAGCACCACCGCAGCAACTCGAGGCGGCCTGGCTCCCCAGTGCGGGCCTGCGGTGGGGCGGCGCGAACGTTTGCGCTCTCGCTGGCGGCGACGGAGCGCTCGTCGCTTGCGGTGTGGGCTTCATCCAAATGGCGGCATGGGGTCAGGGAGCTTCGGCATCCAGACTCGCAGCAGCGAAGTCGCTCGGCTGGGGTAACCGCTGCTTGAGGTTACATACTTAGCCTTTTACCGTGCGTGCTCATCAAGTGCTTGGTGTTTCACGGGCGTCGACGCGTCGCAGCCTATTTGAGCGCGGCGTGTCGGCAGGAGTCTGCTGACGTTCGCTCATCGCTCCTCTTTCCATCATTCGTCTTTCTCTTCTTCCTTCACAAGATACTTGTTCCTACTTCCGTGTGAAGCTTACAGGTTCCTCTCTGTACAGCTGTAAATCGTCTACTGCAGTATGCCATTTCCATTATATCACTACACGCAGTCTGCTCAGGCTACCCGCTCGGTGCTCACTAGAATATTTTGGCCTAATGGCAGACATCAGTTTGCTACACAAAGTCACGCGGGTAGCATGTCCATGAACACGACAGGACCTTACAACTAAACTACAACCCGAGGTTGTACAGCTCTTTATGGACCTTGTCAAGTCGTTTCTTCTTCGCGAGGAGCACCTCACGCCGCGCCGCGACGTCAGGGTCCTCAGCAAGGTATCGAGCACATCGCGCACCCGCGTCCTCGGCAGTGAGGCCCAGCTTCTCGACGAGCGTCTCGAGCAACACCTCCTCGAACGTGTACAATAAGTGCTCGTCGATAGCCTGCGGTATGTAGTCGATGAGCCGCTTAGGTGCTCTTGTCAGCATAGCTAGCACACACTAGGTGGTAGGCGACAGCGTACCTTGGAGGAGATGTCGAAGTAGGCACGGATCTCGGCCATGAGCGTCAGCTCGTCCTCGTAGACGTCCACGGTAGTGACCGGCGTGCTTGATAGGAGAGTGCCTGGTGTAGTAGAGGTCGTGGTAGGCTTCAAAGTGGACGTAGGAATTGACGCCGCAGTAGGGGTCGACATGGAGGAGGTCGCCAGATCCCGGGTAGGTATCGCGGGCGATGTTGACCCAGTCAGGCCTAGCAACCGCGCAGGAGCGTGGTGAAGTGGTCATGTTAGCTCAGTAATACCTATGATGTAGATTGTTCTGGACGCGTGCTCACCGAACGAAAACAGCGACTGGGCTTGAGGCAGTGGCGCACTTCCGTCACCCTCTTCCCGCACCGCCTTGTACTCCTTCAGCCAATTAGCACGAAGCATAGCGAGGTCGTCCATGTTCTGCGTTGCCGGAGGGTTCGACTCGTACTTGAGTATGAACTTCTGCTGTTGCTTTGCAATGACCGCGTGTGCATCGACTAAGTCAAGCACGGTTGCACTATCCATAGTTGTGCCGCGCGCCGGTCAGTAACGGCCGCATCGCAATTGCAAAGAGCCGCACCTGACAGCGCGTTGCAGGTTCTTGAAGCGACCAAATTGGGCGTCGATGAGGTCAATCAGTGTGCGTTTGAATGCGCCCTCGACCTCGTCGAAGCATGCTGTGGCATATAGCTCCCAACTAGACTGGAAGTTCTTGATGAAAGAGCGTTTCACCGAGTACGGGATGTTGTTTGGGAGCTCGCGTGTCAGGCAACTGCGTACAACAGCCCGGACGTAAATGTTGGGAGTGAGCGAGATCATCTGCCAGTGCGATCACTCACGCTTGTATGGTTTCCTTTACCTTGTCCAAGTGGATCCTCTCGCCCATGCCTTCCACAAATATCTTTGGCCGCGTCACGCTTTCTATCCTGGTGTACGGGGCAAACAGCGGTGCGGTATCGTGAATGGCATCTGCCAGCTTGGAGTACGACTGCTTGGTACTCTGCACCAGCTTCGTGTGAGATGGAGAGCCTTCGATGGCCTGCCGAACGTTGTCCACAAAGACGTTCGTGAGACGATACACATGCGACTGGGGCTCGGTCGTCTTCGGGGGCAACGCGTCCAGCTCCTTGATGCACTCTGCACGCTGCGCGATCACGTCGCGCTGGATCCGCGGAATGCTGTAACAGGCAGTCTGCCGTTAGAACCCGTATGCTTTCAAAACGGAAGGATGATAATGGGACCCACTCGCTACGAATGCGCTCCGTGAGCGGATCGCTCACACCCCTCACCAGGTTCTCGATACCAAAGCGGTGGCGGTGAGTCGAAGTCGCCCACGGCTTGTGCTCCGCAAAGAACTTGGCTTCCGCTACACGCGCGTCGGGATGCGTGATTCCGTCGCGACGGTCGGCATCGTCTGGGAGGCGGACGATGTAATGACCGAGCTTCGTCTGATGGATCTTCCCTTCGACAACGTCAAGGTAGGTGTTGATCTTCCCAAGCGAGCTATCTGGGACGGCGTCTGGCTTCGTGACCACACCTGCGGGTTGGTAACAATGCTAATGAGTCGTCATATGCAATGAGGGTGTTGGATCAGAGTAATTCATACCGATAGTACGCGACCCATAGGGATCCACGCATCGTGCAAGTAGCCCGGCCTTTTGATTCTGGAGGTCGTCTATGCTTATATAGGACACGTTAGAGAGCGCGACACCCGGATGACATGGACCTCTGACCTGTCATGGGTAGCGTCAGGAGGATAACGGTGTTGCTTGAGGAGATGTAAGTCTTGACAAGACTGTCAACGAGATGCACATCTCCATTGCCTTCATCGTTCTGGATAAGACCTGTAAACATTGGGTTATAACAGCCGTTGCAAAAAGAGTAACAAGCTTACCAGGCAAATCGACGAACGAAAGGTCTGGTAGTCCTGGACCAACGAGGTCTACGCAAACGACGTTGGGCGAGAACCGCTGCTTCGCGGTTTTGACAAGGGTCTCTAGCTCTTCCGCGCCCTTGGTCAGAAACGGTTCCAGCCCAATGTGCGGATTGAGCACGGCCGCCTGCGCTCGGCGCAGCATGAGCTCGACATCGTCCGGAGAAGTAAGTGGGGTCCCAAACGGCGATTCAACGATGGGACCAATCTTCCAGGACCGGTCCCAGCGAATGGAGATTTGACAAGACCAAGGCTCGTCAGAGGCCGCGCTGGACAGACGGAGTTCCATCGGGCAGCGGGTGCATGTTCCGGCATCGCGTGGGACTTTGATCTGCACGCCGAGATCAGGGGGGTCCCCAGTCAGCGTTGGAAGTACATCCGTCAACCTGAAGAGGACTTGTATAATGTACCTCTGAGATGGCCTCGACAAGGCTGGACTTGCCAGCGCTCTGGCTGCCGATGACGGCGACTCGCGGTAGGTTGAGGTCTGATTGGGCACTGCAGTAAGAGTATGAGCGCTGTGTCTCTCCGCGCACGATGGCAATCAAGCTGGTAGTACGTGATTACTTACCCTTCAGCTCGAATACCCTTGATGAAGCCGTTGAGCTCCTTGGCGGTCCTAGCGTATAATGTATGAGCCAATCCCTCCCTAGGGTTGACAGGCCCTAAGTTGAGAGGGTCCGTAGAGAGCATATTGAACAATGCGACAATGGATGAGGTCTTAAGCAGGGAGGATTTCGAGGGGGCATCAATATATGCTGAATGGGTGGACGACGAAGGGCTGCGGGTACGAGAAGCGGTCGCGATGGTCGATGGTGCGTTGTCAGCTGTTTGAAGGCATGGGAATGGTGGCGTACAAATCCACCCGAAGGGGTGAAAGGGCATATTAGCGAGCGCAGTGCCATGGACACGACTCGGACATTGATCAAGGCACTAACTGCGTTCGTACAATATAAAAGACTGCGGCCAGTCCTGTCAGATGCAGGCCGTTGGCAACGACAGGCCGTCGGGAATAATCCGTGCAGCAGGCGCAAGAAGACCGACGCTTTCTGCGTATTGACCTCCACGGTTTCTGACATCTGAGGGGTGACACATTTAACAGACTCTTCAACTTTCCGTCCGAGTCAACCTAAAGCGCTATTGGTTGGCTCGACGGACGGTTATCACATAAGGCCTTCCTTTCGAGGAATGGACACCTTCCAAGTAAGTATTATATGCCATCGCGTCGAAGCAGTAAGTCGGTGAACAGATACCCAGAGTCGGAAGCGGGAGGATCTTGTATGTAGTTGTCTGACCGTCAGGAGCTTGACCGTCGGCGGGAGACAAGGCTCAGGCGGAGGCCGCACTAAAGTAGTCCATTTGCACGTAGCCCTAACCCCAGCGTAGCGCTGAATTAGGTCTTATATGGGCTTGGGCGGCATGCAACGCGCTTAGGCAAGCCACTTTAGCAACGGTGGTCATCATTGCTCGAGTTCGCCCGCGCTCTGCTGGACGTCGTAGAAGGTGAACCACAAATACGGTGCAGGTCCACATTCAACTAATGCTTAACATTGTTTTGTAGCGCATAAGACTTTGTCTGCAATTGGCACACCGCATCGCGATATCAGCCAGGCAATGTCCTACCAATTCCTTTAGAGGCAAAGCTCACAGAGAATACATGCCTTCGTCCGAAATCAATCGACTTCAACGATCCCGCGCCTGAAGAAGTTAGGGGTTTCCTAGCTGACTTCGAGTTGGCGTCAACCAATTCTGGGCCTCAAGATGCCTGGGGATGCGATTTCCGTGAGTGAAATACCATGATCCCGTTCTTGGCATGCTGTAACCGCAACCCAAATACAGGGAATCCCTGTATTTATGTCGACTGAGCTTCTCCAGGCGTCTTTGCAACAGGCGCGAGTGTCGCGCACTGTCGAGCATGATCTGGAGTCACTCTGCTGGGTCATCATATACGCTCTCTACACACACGCCCTTGAAGACATGGAGGCGAAGAAGGATGACGGGATGCGGCGTGCTTTGAGTCAAGAGTCCTACCTGATTTTCTCTGCCGCCAGTACGGAGAAGCTCCTCAGGTTGCGCAGGGACGCCTTCTCAACCGCCAGCCCCTCGTTTGCCTCAGTGAAGCAACTGAAGGATTACGCTAGGCCAATCCATGGCTATCTTTCCGGCCTCGTCGATATTTCATGGGAGTTTCTGCGCAATCTGCAGCCAAGCGAAGACACTCGCGGTGACGCCGAAGCAGTTTCGGAACAATATTGGGGACGTATGGATAAGATGTTTCCTAACCGTCCGAGAACAGTTGTGCACGCCGCACGTTCTGACCCTCAAACCACTGCCGAGCAGATGACTGCTTACTACGACTTTTTCCTGGAGTTTCTTGGCGACTTCGTTTTCGAACTCTCGCATCAAAACGGACCCAAGAAGTAGTTCTGCTCGTAGATCATTTCTCGACCCTCAATGCCTCCGATCGTCTAGTACATCATTCAACACCTTCTATGTCTTATCCTCGTTACACCAGCAGGCGTCTGCTTACACCTTGAACAAATTCATCGCTCTCCTTTCCTTCCCGCATCCTCTCTGCATTCCTAACCCTCCTCTCCCCTCTATTCGTTTACATTGGATACATGAGCTCTCCACTGTATAGCTGTGTTTCGCCTCGGTTGTGGCTCAGCTTCTCGCGATATCCCGATGAGTCCGTCTATCACTCCTTCTAGTTTGACAGAGCGCACGTTGAGCTCAAATTGCTTATGTTCTGTAATCCTGGATGCCTATGGCACAAATACATACATGGGCATCAGTCGGTAAACCACACTAATCGCGCGGGAGCATATCGCGGGTGAAGGGCGGTTGGACCGTACGCGGGGATCACGGCAACTCGTGCCTCCAGCTGCAGAAATATTGGAACCACGTTCAACTAGGGAGGGCCGTTGCACAAGGGTTGTATCCCGCAGACGAACGACTGTATCCCTAACATCAGCGCGGAGCCGAGTCTCTGCCCGGTGGCCCCAGGCGCGCAGGAGGGGATGACAGCGTTCAAGATCGTGCTGCAACCTGTGCCCCGGCCATTTCATCCTCGCGCGGCCATACTCGAGCGCACAGCGTATGGAGGGAAACATGGATGATAGAGATACGGGACACGCAAAATAATACAACACACTACTACATCACCGCGCTATGATACGAATACCTGGAACCCGCGCTAGCAACTTCGAAACACAAACTCACTTGTGCGCTCAGGGCGGTGGAATCGAGTTACAGCCCGAAGTTGTAGAGTTCCTTGTGGACCTTGTCCAACCGCCGCTTCTTCGCGAGCAAAATCTCCCGCCGCGCGGCGATGTCTGCGTCTTCAGCCAGGTATCGCGCGCACCGCGCACCCGCGTCCTCGGCGGTGAGACCCAGCCCCTCGGCGAGCGTGTTGAGCAGCGTTGCCTCGAAGGCGTACAGCAGGTGCTCATCAATGGCCTGCGTGACATAGTCCACAAAGCGCTGGTAGGAGCGTTCGTCAGTGCTATACTTGGGAGCGACATTACACATGCTACCGCTCACCCTGGAAGAGAGATCAAAGTACGCGCGTACTTCGGCCATGAGTGCCAGCTCATCTTCGTACGCGTCCTCGGCGGAGTTCGACGTGCTCGAGCGCGCAACATCCAGTGTCTTTGACGCAGAAGGCGCAGTGGCAGGCTCGAGAGCGAGCGAAGAGGACATTGTTTGATCACTAGCGACCACCCCGACTTTTATCATTTGTGCGTAGTTTGGATATATCGAGAAGTAGCATTGTTACACAGGTTCTTCTATGTGCGTCTCAGATGATCGCGCCGAACCGCCGTGCGCCCGAGTCGTCATTACAATGTACGTGTCACACAAGCACTATCTCTGCCTTCGGGACGTCCTGGCACATGCATAAAAAAGCATTGAAATCGGAAAGACCCTCTGCATCATCACTACGCCGCCTCCAAACCGGGGACACACCATATGACCAGACGCCAACTTTCTGGTAGAATTGACTCTGATGATAAGATTGTGCACTCTGGCGGATGCTCCACTCCGCCTGAGCAACCAGCAGTCCATATACACGATCTTCAAATACGCTATAGGATTTGTCCTTGCGGTGGCCAAGCGGCATGAGAAACACATCCTGAAGATCAGCGTCATCATCAAAGTAACACAATCCTGGGAAGGGATAGGTGCAACCAAACCGAAACGCGAGTTGCTGATACTCGATCTTGCCGACGTTGCCGTTCCACTTGCAGGGAAGGAGTGCAGCACGAAAGACAAGATATCCACCTGGTTGAACTGGCCCGAACCGAAGGATGCTGTCCTGGAGCGTGATGCTGTGATTTACCGCTTCTGCCATGGGTTGTAGGGTGACGGAGACGCCTGTAAGAAACGTGACACGACGGTTTGTGGAAGCCCAAGACCATGAAGGGGCGTGTGGATATTCCCGAGGGCGGGCTAGCGGGTGGCCAAAAGTGTGCCAGAGGAGGTCGAGGAGGAGGGTGCTGCGCCACAATCCTGCGAGGTAATGCGGGCCAAGGTGAGGAGCAAAAACTTCGGATATCGCGGCGCAGGCGAGCAGCTTGTCGGGCGGGAAAGAGAGCAAGCGTTCGGTATAGTCTTGCACGATCTCCCGCCATCTCTCGTGTATCCGAGTCTTCTTCCACTTGCCTGAATCGGGAGACACGGGAATGACGTCGTACAGTCCCCGGACATCGTACAGGCCCCAGTCAAGGCCCACGTGATGTGCGGAAGGATGGGTTTGGCACTTGACCGACAGCGTGTTCTCGCCAAAGACGAGAGAGCGAGTAGACAGCAATATTTCCTGCATGCACCACCCTCGACGCCCTGTCTCGTTTTTCAGCTCTTCTTCATCATCAGAGTCGCAGCCATGGTCTACTCGTGATCCCGGGCCTTCTTCAACTTCACGTATTGATGTGAAGCACAGGTTTCCCATACGCACTTCAGTCTCGCCTGCTCCGTCCCTGGGGTTTGCAGGGCAAATGAAAGGNAAAAAACGCTGCATCGCGACGTTGGGATGAACGACGGTCCTGCAGAAATCCTTCCTCCACACTCGCAGCACTTGCAGCGTCGATCGTGAGGTATGCGTGCCGATAGATGCGGGCCATCGATGCCACCTCCCGATGCTTGTCCTCGAGTGAGTCCTGGATGATGCATAGACTGTCCAGCCACAGAAAGCGGAATCCGAGCGTGCGCGTTACGTAGATCGCATCGCGGATCGTCTGAGGTAACGTCTCGGTTGCGATTCCATCGCGTGTGCGAGTAGAGAGATTGGCAATCGTCGTCCGGTGGGCTTGTGATCCAGTGCCCCATACGTAGCTCAGCGCAACGTATCGCGCTCCGTCCATCTTGCCCTTCGTCTCGATGATCCGCACGCGGTGAGGATCAGAGCAGTCGATCAGTCGCGTGGGCAGCCGATCGGTCGAGTCCATTGTCCCGAGACCCCGACAAACTTCATGTTGCTGCGCACAATCCTCCATCCAGACCTTGGCTACACGTTCCAGCACGTGAGGTGCGCCTACGTACGGAATTGGAAGCACCCTATCAACGTAAGCGGCCGCATGATCATCTGATATGCGGTCCCCCCTCAATGTGAGCAATTGAACAACGACTGACGGTGCGGTAGCTCTGCGACATACCTGCATACGCGGACACCCAAAAGTCTTTCTCACATTGGACCTCTTCGCCGTAGTTGAGGATGACATTTAACCAATTCAACAACTTGCCCAGCGGTTTCGTCTTGGATCTGGAAGCGCAGCTCCCCACTCGGACATCCACTGTCCTGTCGGGGATGGGCATATCAGAGAACCGGGAATTGATATCCTTCAGGAAGTGATCCTCAAGGAATCGACACCATAGGCAGCCTGAGAGAGCGCACTCTAGCCAGACGACCGACGAGACGGAGTACGTATATCCTCCGGTCCAGTGTCGAGGTTTACCTCTCTCTTCGTCTGTGGTTTTCATTGTGTCGTGCCAATGCCCGAATCGTGCGGCAAAAATACCCTCCCATGCGAGCGCACAGATGTTGGGTGGCCTAGGTGGGAGTGCCATGAAGTCGACGGCCACAAGGGAAAGGGGAAACCAGGCGCAACGAGGAAAGGAGAGCAGTAGAGGAAAGCTGTATAATGACATGTGAGTGCAGTTCCGAGCGATGGAACCCGGGCCTGGGGTACCTACCGAGGAGAGGTGGGGGCGGAGGGATGAGAAAGCGGGCGAATACAAGGAGCCATCATGTAAATACCGTGCGATAGCGCTTGGAGATGTGCCAGGGATGTGACTGCTTCCCACGATCGGAAACTGATCGGACGGGTAAACGAACGAAGGGTGGACCAGGCAGTACGTAGGGCTCCTGGAGCAGGTGGACGAAGCGGCCATGGCTGTGAACGGCCTTCGCTCGGGAAACGGCCGGGTATGTTGATGATGAATCGTGACAACACAGGCCGCCAATGTCTTTGTAAAACGTCGATATGAAAGCCATCGATCTTAGCTTTCAAGTAGGATGCTCGTGTATTCTCCCTTGATGTGTAACATTGGGTGAGTTGTTGATAGAGCCACGACGCCGAAACGGTCCAATGACGGGGCGCTCAGGCTGCATGCGGCCTACTTACGTGCGTTCGGGACGTCTGTCAGCTGTCTCCGCGTACACGGGAATGAAGGCAACTTACAGCGCACCCTGTATAAGCTCCGCACAGGCTTGTACGACTTCTGTACGAGCGCCGTCATTCCGAGTCGTGACTCGCGGTGGTCCTGCGCAGCCTTGCTGGCGTCTAAGTACATAGCAAGACAAGCCGTGAAGATGGACAGGGTTAGGGTTACGTAGCCCATATTACAATGATCATTGCATCGCTTTCCCACTCGTTGCAATTGGACCACGACCCGTGCCTATTGACCAGGAGTTCCTACACAGAGATTCGAGGGTCGAGGGTCGTCGGTGTTGATGCATCGCGGTTGTACCAGACTTATTGACGAGCTCGATTCCGTTCCTCCCATGTTTCGCTCCTTCGCCCGCTGCCGTGATCCTTTCTCGTCCTGGGTCATTAATCAACTTCAGGCTACACTAGTACTGCGCAACACCTCACAGTACGACCCATCCTCGTGTTGCTCTCCTGCTGATCATTTGGATGATCCGCTCATCTCCCGCAGCGGCCAATACTAGTAGTTTTGGGGGCAGAACCCAGAGATTGCTGCATCCAGTGCTGCTGGAAGAGGTATCGCCCGCTGCCAGTGGTGGCTGAATGCCCCCGCCATCGTATAATCATGCTTTCGAAGCTCACGCTGTCGGCCGCCAGGTCCTCGTGTTACAATCCCTCGTAAATCCCAGTCACCGTCGGCGCCCCAATGCTCTTCGGCTGAAACCTGCTGTAGGGCCGAATAAGAAATGCCCTGGTCGCGGTATACCAGTCGCGCCGTGACAACTTACAAATACGCATACGCACATGCACATACTCAGCCCAAACATACCCTGACTAATCCTATGGGGGTAAGAGATCGCGTGCCTCTGGCCGAGCGGAAACTATATCCGTGACCCGGAAGAACGCGATACGACCCGTGCCGCAGAC
This sequence comes from Trametes cubensis, assembly GCA_029747595.1. Classification (NCBI taxonomy): domain Eukaryota; kingdom Fungi; phylum Basidiomycota; class Agaricomycetes; order Polyporales; family Polyporaceae; genus Trametes; species Trametes cubensis. The sequence goes on along the minus strand of JAPEVG010000031.1, from coordinate 33,594 downwards.
GAGCTCACAATGCTTCGAACGGCCGTTGCGCTTCTGCATGCGCACCACCTCATCTACGGAGGCGCAGTGCGGCGGAAGGATGGAGGGCTGATGCTGATTGGACTTTGACTGGTGCAAGGAGTGAGGTGCAATATTCGGCAGACATCAACACGCCGGACGGAACCGCGCCAACATCCACAGTTCACGCGATCTCACGTGTTGAATAAGTATATCGCTCACGATGTGAGCTGGAGAAACAAAGTCGGCCTTCGGCTGTGAGAAGCCAAAGGCCCAGGACTTTGTTGTTCATCACATTTGTTGATTACGACTACTGTACGTACGGCGAAGGACACAGAGTGAAGTACAAGACGCGTAACGCGGCGTCCACGACTACTGTAATACTATAATCATAAACACACGAACACACAGGCGCACAGACTTGACAAGAGAGAGAGGAAAAAGACGAGCGAAACGAACGCAGCATTAGCATCATCGGCAGCACGAGCATCGGGAGCAGCGACAAGATGTGTGGGGTGGGGGAAGGAGGCACGCTGACCGAAGGTGACAAGAGATTGGGGGGTTCGTACGTAGCAGGACGAGGAACACGAACAAAGAGCGGACGGAGCGAGAGCAACACGCCACCGCGAGTCAAGATGTAAGAGAAAGAAACGAGAACAGACAGAACCGAGCGGATGTGATCCGGGGTCCATGGACATCTGCCCCTTCAACACAGAATACAACACCTCACAAGCAGAATACCTTCACCGGCCCCAACCGCGCCCACGGCCTCTCGACGGGCCCGGGATCCACGTCCGCTCGCCATCGCCGCGCTCGCGTCCCCAGTCGCGCATCGGCCGCTCGCGGTCTCTGTCTCTGTCGCGGTCCCTATCACGGTCCCTATCCCTCTCGCGGTCCCGATCTCGGTCCGCAGAGGGTCCCCGCGGGGCGTAGTACGGCGCGTTCTGCCCGCCTCCGCCACTCCCTGCGTAGTGACTGTGGGGCGCATACCCCCCAGGAGCCCTTAGGGCCCGAGGAGCGCTGGGAAGTGGCCGCGTACTCGAGTTGCGGTACGATGCAGGATGGAGGGGTCGCCTTATGGGCGGGGGAGACGAGCGACGGGGAGGCGGAGAGACGCCGCCGGTATAGAACGAACGGGGCTGCGTCGGCGGGGAATGCGCACGGGGCGCGAGTGGTGGAGGCTTCGAAGGCGGGGGACTGAATATCTCGCCGTCCTCCTGCGAAGGCTGGGGCGCAAGTGGGGGCGCGCGAGTGTCGTAAGATGTGGGCGATGTGGGAGGAGGGGTGCGGTGGTCTGGACGGGAGGGCAATGGAGGAGGCGTGCGGCTGTCCTGGCGATAGCTCGACACGGACGAGCGATGGGAGGACTCGCTATACCGGTAGTTGCGTGAAGATAGCGGCGGAGAATGGTCCCGAGATGGTAGAGACATCGAGCGTGCCCGCGGGTGCGTATCGAACCCATCCGGAAGGTGATCGTCCAGTAATTCGACCTTAGCCCGAAAGGAGTCGTCGCCTATCGCACGACTTTCTTCCGTTGAGCTGGTCTTCGCGGATAGCTCTTGAGAGGACTCGGGAAGAGGCTTGTCCGCCGTACCATTAGGAATAACAGTCGGCTCGTCCGGCACAGGAGGCGATGGCTCTGTTGGCAGGACATCTTCCTTCACCGGCGTCGACACGGTCACAGCCTTGACTTCTACTGGGCTAGGTGTCAACGCACGTGGCGACTCCGATGTAGGAACAACGTGTGGCTGCGGTGCGTCGACAGCCATAGGATCGTCCAAGCCGGTTGCCAGTTCTTGCCCCTCCGTGGCCATCTTGACCTCGCCATCCTCTGTTGCGTCCAAAGGCGCACCCTGCTCCTTGGTGACCTGCATAGGAACATCCTCCGCATGAGGAGGCGGCGCCTCTTTCTGGAGACCATCCTCCTGGACAGTCGGCACGACCACCGAAGGCGATACCACAGAAGCCTCCGTCGTCGTATCCACATTGCCCGCAAGCTCTCCAGACACCGTCGGCAACTCCGGCACGCTGACCAAAGGCGAAGGAGTCGCCAACGCGCGCTCCTTCTCTTCCTTCTCCTTCTCCTCGCGCAGCTTCTTCTTCCGGAGTGCAAAGTCCTTCAGCGAGAGCTTCTTCACCTTAGGGGCAGGGGGCGGAGGTGGCGAAGGGGCCTTTGGGCGCTCCGGCTCTTGATCCGGACAGAGACCGGGCTCGGCAGACGCCGGAGCATCGGAGGGCGCAGGGACCTCGGAGGGTGCAGCGATTTCGGAGGCTTGTGGTGCAGCGTCCGGAGCAGGTTCAGGCAAAGATGCTGGTACAGAGGCGTCCTCCGTGGAACTGGGTGCAGTATCAGGTAGAGGCAACGAAGGGACCGTGGGTGTTTGTGAAGGCTCAGACGGCGGGGGAGGCAAGTCGGCAGTAGAAACGGCAGGAGAAGGTACCAGTAAAGGCGCAGGCGCAGGAGATACAGGACGTTCGACGATGGGCGGCTCGGGAGCAGGAACAGCTGGTTCAACGTTCATCGGCACGTCCTGCACGACCAGTTCCGGAACCTCCGCCGCAAGTGGAGGAAGAGAGACAGAGATGACCGGCGATGGAAGCGAAAGAGTTTCTTCCATCTCGACATCCACCTGGTCTGTAACAGGTGCCGGCTTGACCTCTTGTACGACTTCGAGTGTGGTCTCGTCCTGTACGCCCTCCGGTTTGCCAGCGTCGGGGACATCGCCCACGCCCTCGTCCGTCGCGCTCGTCGGCGGCTGCGGAGGAGGCGCGGTGATCGAGATCGGTGGAGACGACAGCGACGGCTCGGGTTCGGGTTCGGGTTCGGGCGCGGGCACGGACTCTGACACGGTCGTGGGCGCAGGCTCGGGCGCCATTTCGACCTCGATCAGCGGTGACCTCGCGGGTGGGGGCGGGAGCCCAGCCACGCTCGTCGCAGGAGAGGGCAACCCAGACGTCGAAACACGGGGAGAGACCTCCTTAGAAGGGATGCGTGGGGACTGCGACTGGGACTTGACCTTCTCCATCGCGGATGCAGACGCGACCGACGCGCTCTTCTTGCGCTTCATCGCGACGGCGCTCGCACCCGCGCCATCTTTCTCTTTCTCCTTCTCCTTCTCCTTCTTGTCTTTCTCCTTGTCTTTGCGGACAAGAGAGGGAGGGAGGAGGGTAGGCTCGCCGTCGAGCTCCTTCGCGCTGGGCGTCGAGGGCGTGCGCGGGGTCGTGTTTCCATCCTCTTCGCCGTCTGTCTCCTTCTCTCTCGCCTTCGCTTTAGCCTTCTTGTCGACGGCCTTGACCTTTGACTTGCCGGCCTCGCGCTCCTTGCGCGTCTTCGCCTTCACCTTCTTTGTGGTCTCCTTGGCTTCGGTGGAGGCAGGCTGTGGCGACGGTGCAGGTTTGCGCTTCCGTGCCTGCGACGGGTGTGGACGCTGTGGTGGAAGCTCTTCTGACTGCAGCAATGGAGGGGAGGTGGAGGTAGAAACAGCAGGAGGAACGGGGACAACGGGCGAAAGCAGAGATAACTTGGAAAAGGGCGTGGATGGCGAGGCCTGTCCATCGGCGAGAGATTTGGAAGGGGGTGCGGTAGGGGTGAGAGCAGATGGTGGAGGATTATGACGGGGATGGTTCGTGGGCACAGAGGAGAGTGGTGGCGTTCGTGAGGGAGGTACGGGAGGCGGAGGCATTTCGCGTGAGTCTGTATATGCGGATATTTTTGTGTTAGCGACGATCACGGTGCATCTCCAAGTAGGGGACGACGGCGACGCACCGAAATGAGGATCCACCCCGCTCATTTTCACGTCTTCCGACTCTCCCTCACGGTCGTCCTCGGCTCTCGCTTTCGCTTCAGACAAATGTCGCTGTCGTTGCTCCTGCAGTCGCTCGGCGCTCTGCCTGATCCACGTCTTACGCAGCTTCGGTGGAAGCTTCTCCTCTGACAATCTCCCTCCATCCACGTCCATCGCCTCTGAATCCAGGCCTGGAGAGGATCGGCGCCGTATGCGTGAAAGGCCTATATCCGGAGCACAATGGCAGACGGGAGGATTAGCCTCTACATGAGGAGACCACAGCGAGCTGCGCACCTTTTGCTCGTTCGTCATCAAGGTCGCTCTCACCAGTCACGTCCTCCTCTTCTGCCCTCGCCTTCCCTTTCCGATCCCTACCCTTCGCACCCCGGCGCGCTTTCACTGGTGGACTCAACAGATCGTCCGGGAACGACACCCTCCGCCCACTCGCACTTGCCGGAGCCTCCCCAGGTACACGCGAAGGGCCCGCTTCACCTTCACTTGCAGGTGCCTGCGGCGGAACCACCTCCACGCCGCCCATCCCGCCCGAAAACGGTATCCGCTCACGTGTGCGAAAGCCACGCTCGACGCCGACGAGGGGCCCCAGGTCGACAGGTGTCGCGCTGTCGTCCTGCCTCCCTGTGCGCGCGCCATGCTTCTCTTTGGCGAACTGGGAGGGCGGGGAGGGCGAAGGGGTAAGGGGTGTCTGGTTCTCGACGAACTCGGCCATGCGGGTGAGCGCGCAGTCGCGAGCCTTGGCGCCGCAGGCACAGGTGGTGAACGTGGACGAAAGCGCGTGCAGCATGGAGGTCATCTGGTTCCGAAACTGTTGGATCTGATGTGGGCTGTGGATGGACGAGTGAGCACGGGGATGGGCGGAGAGTGGTCGCGACAGACGTACGGGAATGCAAACGGGCTCTCGATCAGTGCAGGTAAGTTGTGGACAACGTTGCCGTCGTCCCATTCCCAACCCAGTACCACCTCTTCGTTCGGCTTTAGGTCGCGTAACGCAAAGATCCCGAACGAGAGCGAGTCCTCCGGCATCCCCGATGATGACTTCTTGCCATGGCATAGCACTGGGCGGATGACGGCGTTTGGCCTGCATCCGCTGCGTACGAACCTACTTTGGTCGCCAGTGATACGGGCGTCGAGAGCAACGTCCAGTGGTGGGCCAATGAGGTGGACAAATGGCTTGGGCATACCGAGGTGGGCGTAAGCGTTCAGTGGGTCTGCGAGGTAGGCAGCGGTGGATATGATTGTTGACGGGTATGGGGCGATGAGCTTTGAAGAAGGGATGGGCTGAGTGGCGTGCACGGCATAAGAGGGAGGACGCACAGATGTACTCCCGTGCGCGAAAAAGGACGAAGGGTAGGAGGAAGTGTTGGGCAACGGCTGGAGAGATATGGGCGGATGTGATGGAATTGCGTCAGGTGTGAGCAGCGCGGGGGTCGAGCAGCCTGGGGTGAGGGAAGTGGGGGAAGGGCTGGTGATCGCAGTGACGCCTCGCCAGTCTGAAGCGACTCTACGGAGGCGGTCGCGAGCATCGTCGGACTTGACGATGTCCTTTGTAATGGGGACGTAGCTCTGCTGCCAGGGCTCGTCGATGTCGACGTGCTCGTCCTCTGCGTGCTGCTGCTGAGCGGCATGGGCGGCGGCATTGATAGAAGCCCGCCGCTTGCGTTTGTTGGAGTGGCCATGGGCGTTGTCGCCATTGGGACCGCTTGGTCTTCGAGTCTTGCGCTCGACGCCTGGGCTGGCCCTACGTTTGTTGGCGTTGGCGGTGGCTGCAGCGGCGCGTTGCCTGGCACGTTGGATTTTGACAGCACGGTCCTTGTCTACGGGGCGTGGGTCACAACGCCAGCAGAGCCATTCGTCGGGGACCTGAGACTCGTCGATCTGAAAGCAGGCGGCATGGCACCAGCGAGCGCAAGAGTCGCAAGCGATGGAGAAGCCGTCGTCGTAGGAGAGGCCNACAGATACAGTTGATGGTGTCCGAGTTTGTGGAGGGGTCGTCGTTTGACGAAGGAGGCTGCTTGCGCTTGGCTGGGATTGTTGAGGAGGAGGGAGGATTGGGGATGGTGAAGGCAGTGGTGAGCCCGAGTAAGCCTAGAGCCGCTTCGGTCGCATCGCTGGGCATATCATCAAACTAGAGCAGTAGAGGACAAGCTGGAGACCGTCGTTTTGGAGGGGGCCGAGGATGAGAGCGTGGTCGGTGTCGTCGGCGGGGGCGGAGGGAAAAGAAGAGGAGGGAGAGGGCGAGGGCAAGATACGGCGAGAGCAGAGACACTCACCTCAGCGCAGACTCTGCCAATGCCACACTTTGCAAACAGCTACAAACAGAGGTTGGACTCTGAACTCAACCCAACGCTCCTTTCTCAGCCAGCCTTCGCCACCACCTCTCCCCTCCTCTCGCTTTCACTTCCTTTCGTGTCGAAATAAAATGCTCAGTCTATGCATCTGCGCCGTCTCTCTGCTCAAACAACTGCTGGAGGCACAAACAGAATGCTCGACTGCGGTATCTCTCTGGAGGCCTGATCTTGCCGCAAGCCTAGCGCATGCGAATCTCTCCCACTTGGGCGCGACCTCATTAGTCATGTCCTCTCTCGGATGACCCTCGAGCTCTCCCTCCATGCCCTTGCTCGTTTCTCCATTGCAGCCCTCTGCTTCCGCTTCCCCCTCTCTCCACGCCTTGCTTGCTTCCGTCTCAGCCACGCAGAGCCTATACACGATCTGCTGAACTTGTCGACTACAATGATCCTCTATGCGTTGCTCAAGGTCTGGGGATAACAGTGCCATCTGGCTGGCGTGGTGCTGTGGCTTCCTTCGAGTCACGTGATCAGCCCCAAGATCTGACGCGTCGTTGACATTGCGAACTGTACTCTTCTTCAGCTATTCTTTGCTCGGTTACCACGGCCGTCAAAGATTGCTGCAATGTCCGCTTGCCATCTGTGCGTTATGCTTGTATACCACCCTACTCCTCCGGTATGAACGGAGGCAAGGAGGCGGAGAATGCAGCCTCGTGGCGCTCCCGTCCAGCAAACTCTTCGCGCTCCACACTCTCCACTATCAGCCGTCATCGAGTCATCGCTTTCTTCCACCTTCTGGAGAAATGTCTTGAGTTCGACTGGCAGTGGCTTATCGCGTCTATCGTACAAACATGGGCATCGCTTTGGCCGAGTGTTCACAAGCAGTACTTCGGCGTAGACGCCCTCGTAGGCCTGGGCGTCTAGATCTTCGCTGCATATGTCTACTCAGTCTCCCGAAGACCATCCCTACTCTGTGCGGACTCCCGCCACTTCGCCAATGGACCCGTCGTTTCTTGCGCAGAGAGCGCCTATACGCGGCCACGGCACGTTCACAGGCCAAACAGCGCCTTCTGTGCGTCCTCCATCTCCGTTTCTAAATTCTTCCTGTACTTCGTGATATTTGGGCCGCCTTCCCTCTGCTCATGGCGCCCCACAGGTTCCTGTCGTGCGCTGAGCAGCTTCTCCGAATCTGTGCTGAAGCTGTAGTCCGGCACGTGGCCTCACATCCGTTGCGTGCCCGTATGGACATGTTGTAGAAGTACATACGAGTACTGCGACAGAGTCATCATCACCCATCCTCGTGCGAAGCAGTCATGCCTTGTCCACAACCCTTACAAACGCGCGTACCTCTGCCGTAAAGAGCAGCACCTCGTCGTGTTCGTTGATTTTCTTCAGTTCTCATCCCCGTCATACCTATGTGGCCCCGCTTGGCCAGCGCGCGAAGACCTCCATGAACAACTCCCTCGCAATCTCTCCCCCAGCCCCTTCTCTCGGTCGCATTTTATACTCCAGACTCCCGTTGAGAGCCGCTTTAAGCTATCCGGGTGCGCCCACTCCTCCTTTTGCCGCTGCTGTAAATTTCACCAGGCATGACAGGTTGAACCAGCGACACCCTATTCCAGACAGCGGTTCGCTCATCCCGACCTTTTCCACCCCTCGACGTCCAGGTCGCCTATCCCTGCCGCTGACAGTTGAACTGAGCGCGCACCGCAAGCGACGAGCGCCCCGTCGCTGGCAGCGAGGGCGTGTCAACACCCAAGCATTCTCGCTGCCACTGCGCACGCTGGAGGGCGCGTGTCGAGGACCAGCCCGCCTCGCGCTGGCGCGGCGGTGCCTGTCGCCATACAATCACAGCAATGGCCATTGTTCACAGGTCGATGGGCACCCACGACCTGCCAAATACTTGCCGGTGAAGGTTGGTGAAGGCTTGCTGGAAGAGGTGCACGGGCCATGGCCACTCGAGGATAAAAGCCCTCTAGTCTCAGCGAGAGGAGGCATCGAACAGCGACTCATCTGTCCAGCCCTCAGCTCTCAGACGCACTTCGAACCCTCTCGCACATATCTTCAAAGATGTTCTCTCGTCTCGCCATCGCTACCATGCTCGCCGCGCCCCTCCTTGCGGTCGCCCAGAGCTGCAGCACCGGCCCCATCCAGTGCTGCAACAGCGTCCAGAGCGTAAGCTGTCCATGTTCTCCGCAGCGTTGCGCCGCGGCAACTAAAGTTCCTCGTGATTGTAGGTCGACTCCATCACGGATCCTATCATNGTCGGCATCCTCGATGCCGTCGGGGATGTCACCGGCTTGGTTGGTCTTGGATGCTCGCCGATTAATGTCATTGGCATCGGCCAGGGCTTGTGCTCTGCGAACGCGGTCTGCTGCCAGAACAACAACGTCGTAAGTGCTGTCTTCCGTTTTCCCATGAATAGTACAATAGCTCACTTGAATGACGCTTTATTACCGTTATAGGGCGGTCTGATTTCCATCGGCTGTGTGCCCGTTGTGCTCTGAGCGTGGGGCGATAGACTTTGGGTGGAGAGCCTCAGGGTCGAATAGTTTTCGTAGTGTTCCTGGTTGAGGAGTCCGGGTCGTTGAATGACATTGGTTTTCGCCTCCTAGCGCGGTCCCATGAGCGAGGATGGGAGCGATATGACGGTAAAAGCTCTCGATGCTAGCGCAGTATCCGTTCGACGTCGGAAATTCAAAATTGGCGACTATTCATGGGGTAGTAACTCACCAAGAAACTGGGCATCTGCACAGCGTACACATTCTATGTTCTACGACGGCGTTGAACGTATACTCTGACGTTCCCGTCCGCTCACAGAAGTACAACTCAGGCGTGGACATTGGCCCAAACGCCGTTGGAGATGTTTTAAGGCGGTGAATGACATAGCCCTAACCCTATATCCTTTGTTTGTCCAAAAGGCGTTTGCCGTGTGGACTGTCAATGTACACCAAAGACCATCGACCACCACCCTGCGCGTGCTCTTGTCTTTCAAATATTTAAGGCCTGTGCTAAGCAACCGTTGCACCCACTAGGTCGGAGACGGTAAACATCGCACTCAAGTGGTTCAACACAAGAGCGCCCTCTATTGTCGCCCTTGGAAATTTCCTCTACTTGTACGCATCGCCCTTGTCCTGCTCTTCCCTGTCACCGTACACGTCTCGCTCTTTCCTCCCTTGTGGCCTCCGGCTTCATGGAACTACCACCCAGGCCGCACAACATCTGCGCACTCGCATGGGAAAGTGTCTTTGCCGCACGATTCGGGCTTTTCCAAAACCCGATGGAAATTTCAGACGAAGACGAAGAACATTGGACTGGAGGCTATACGTACACTGTCTCGTCCGTCGTCTGGCTCGAGTGCGCCCTCTCTGGCTGTTTATGGTGTCGCTTCCTCGAAAAACACTTCCTGAAGCACATCAGATCATGGTTCTCTGATACGCCCATCCCCAACAAGACAGTAGATGTCCGAGTAGGGGAAAGGGCCCCCCGATCAGAGATCCACCCGCCGGGAAAGTTGCCGCGTTGGTTACTTGTCATCCTAAGCTATGGCGAAGAAGCCCAATTTGAAGAAGAGTTTCGGGCGTCTGCGTATGCGGGTATGTCGAGGAGGTAGTACTTCACTCGTCGTCGTTCGATTGCTCACATTGTCTCGCCGCATATCAGATGATCCGGCGGCCGATTATGTTCAGAACGTGTCTCCTATTCCATACGTAGGCGCTCCTCACGCGCTGCAGTATATGGCAAAGGTCTGGATGGAGGATTGCGCAAAGGAGCATGAAGTCTGTCGGCAGCTGGGGACACTGGACTCAGGCGATTGGCTCCCTACGCGGCTCATTGACTGCTCCGATCCTGGACACGTGCGGATCATCGAGACGAATGAGAAGATGCACGGGGTACGGTACGTTGCGCTGAGCTACGTGTGGGGCACTGGATCCCAAGCTCACCGAACCACGACCGCCAATCTCTCTGCTCGCACACGCGTTGGGATCGCGCCCGAGACGCTTCCGCAGACAATCCGCGATGCGATCTACGTAACGCGCACACTCGAATTCCGCTTCTTGTGGCTGGACAGTCTCTGCATCATCCAGGACTCGGCCGAGGACAAGCATCGAGAGGTGGCGTCGATGGCCCGCGTCTATCGACACGCGTACCTCACGATCGACGCCGCGACTGCCGCGAGTGTCGAGGAGGGCTTTCTGCAAGACCGACCCCCATTTCATTCCCGCGATGCTACGTTTCTGCCTTTTATTTGTCCTGCAAGCCCCAGGGATGGAGAGGTACAGAGTGAAGTACGGGTGGGAAACCTGTGCCTTGATCTACCACGGCCAGACGACGGCTCCGGCTCGGATGAGGTGTTCGAGAACGAGACAGGCCGTCGGGGATGGTGTTTACAGGAGAGGTTGCTATCCACTCGTAGCCTCATCTTCGGCGAGAGCGCGTTGTCGGTCGAGTGCCAAGCACGTCCTGCTGCATTTTGTGTCGGCCTTGACCGGAATATCTACCAGGTCCATGCCGGACTGTACGACATCGTCCCCGTTTCAGGCCCAGCCGCCGTCAGCGCGCCTCCCGGTTCGGACAATTGGATGAAGATACACAGGAGATGGCAGGAGCTTGTGCAAGACTATTCGCGTCGGTCGCTCACTTACGCGTCCGACAAGCTGCTCGCGTGCGCTGCGATCGCAGAGGTCCTTGCTCCTTACCTTGGCCCGAATTATCTCGCTGGCTTGTGGCCTAATACCGTCCTCTTCGACCTCCTCTGGCATATTTGGGACGGCTCGCCCGGACTGCGAGCACGCCCTCGGGGATATCCATACGCCCCTTCATGGTCTTGGGCATCTACACATCGCCGGATCACCTTTCTTGCGAGTGTCCATGGCGCCCTACAACCCATAGCAGAAGCAGTAAATCACAGCATCACGCTCCAAGACAGCAACCTTCAATTTGGACCAGTTCAACCAGGCGGATATCTTACCCTTCATGCTGCATTCCTTCTCTGCAAGTGGTGCGGCAACGTCGGCAAGATCGAGCATCAGCAACACGCCTTCGAGTTCAGTCGCAGCTCTTATTCCCCAAGCATATGCTACTTCGATGACGACGCTGATCTTCAGGACGTATTTCTCGTGCCCCTCGTCGTCGAGCGTGAGTTAGGCCCGGAGAAGGGTCGTTGTCGTGCCGTATACGGAATGCTGGTCGCTCAGGCGGAGTGGAGCATCTGCCAGAGTGCACGATTCCATGAGCACAGTCAAGTTTATCAGAGAGTTGGCGTTTGGTCATATGAATGGGCCCTTTGGGTACCGCGTAATGAAGACGCAGGTGAAATGTCTTCCGATTTTGAGGCCTTTTCACGCATGTGTCAGGACGTTCCGAAAGGAGAGATTGTGCTTGTATGACCTATACATTGTATTGACGACCCGGATGCATCATTCGGCCGGACGCTGAGACGCACATAGAAGAACCTGTGTCATAGTAAGTTCCGATATCTCTGAGCCACGCTTAGGCGATACAAGTCCGGGAGGTCACCCACGACCACTCAATGTATGATCCACGTACTCGCTCTGAGGATCTCCGGCAGCTCAAACCCCGAATCGCGCAGAGTACTCGTCCTCATCTCGAGCAAAGGCACAGAGTGCGCGAATTCCCATCGCGCTCATAGGCTACATTTCTATAGCGTCCGTCGCACATTCTCTAGCCGTCTCGTCTTTGGGACGCGCTCTTCGCACAACGCCGCGCGACAATCGCCAGGTCCTCCGAGTTCGGAATGCTGTGGCAAATCGCGAGTAGGAGGTCGTCGATTCCCCGCTACTTTCTGAGTCAATCAACACATCACCGGCGAGCCAACGTGCATGCGAATTAAACGCACCTTGTAGCTAGCACTTGAAAGTGCACGCGATATAGTACAGCTTCTGGTCGTACTCACCGATCTTGTTCGATTTCCCCAGAATTTGTGTTGCCCTCCGTCGGACTGTCCGAAGCTGAGACTAGTACGCCCCAGCTCGAGCCCGAGGCTTAAGCCCGCAAGTGCACTGGACTGGTGCGCGGCCTAGCAGCAAACTTGCTAGCGATGTCATGTAGAGCTATTCTCCTACGTACAGAAACAGGACATTGATCAATTGAGTCCCGAGTAGATACAGGCTTACCGATACTTGTAGAACGGCGAGGCCACGCGCGCGGCCGCGCGGAACTCAGCATCCTAAGCACTATGGTTCGGCTCCAAAGTAGTTACTACACGGTTGCAAGTCGTTGAAGTCTGATACAGATGCTTTCAGTAACTCGCGCGCGCGCGCACGAATGGATTGCGTATAGAAGTGCAGTACGTCTCATTTACCACAGTCAACGTTTGTATCCCGGCCAAACGGTGGGCGAAGTTCCGTCATGTTCACAGACCGAAGTTGAATAGAGCCTGCTGCACGTTCTCTAGCCGTTTTTTCTTCGACACGAGCTCGTCGCGTTGTGCGACAATCCCCGGGGCCTCCGCAATGTACCCAGAGCACCGTTCTGACGCATTCGCTCCTCCGAGCTCGAGCCGCTCGAACAGTCGCTCGCGCAGCCTCTCGGAGAAAGTGGATAAGAAACTGTGATCGATCGCGACCGGGACGTAGTCGATCACTCGCTACACGCCAAAGTCAATGGACTGATCAATATCCGAGTCGTCGTCTGGACGCGCGTGCGAGGTGAACGCACCTTGTATGCGACCTAGGAGTACACGCGGACTTCCGCCATCAGCTCGCCGCACCCATTGGTCTTGTTTAGCTTCCCTAAATCTTCCACCGTTAGGCCGGCCGTGAGCACACTACAATACTTCGGATGGAGCTTCACGGATGACCGCAGTATGAGCATTCGCGCTGTCGTCACACGCAGTTGTGTTCCTGAGGAAGCTCTGGCTATGAGCGCTGAGCTCTTCCGGCGTGGACACCAGGTGGGTGTTGTCCACGACGCGGAGGCAGCGGGTGAGCGCAGAGCGGTAGACGGTGACAGACATACCCGACCAGATGGAGTGTACTATAGTTGTGAATAGCGTCGAGGTAACCAGCGGTCTGAGTGAGATGTCGATTGGAGACGCTTGCTCGGGCCATGACGGTCGGAGATCAATGCGTCCGGGTGACGGATATGATGGTCTCGCGGTCTCGGGTGTTTCATTTGGTCTGCCGCACGCTCTTATACTCTAATAGGATCAGTCAGTGCACGTTCGGGCTGGGTATATACGCACCGTTCAGTTGTCGCGGCTGGTATTTTGTCACGGCCAGGGCAATTCTTATTCGGCCCTACAAAAGATGTCAGCGGTAAAGCGTCGGGACGCGGGCGGGGACGTACCGGAGATTATGACACGGGTGGCTTGGTGGCCGGAAACGTGAACTCGTAGAACATGAGGATTCCAGCCACCACCGCCAGCGGGTGATGCCTCCGATCCGAGTCGAACCGGATGCAGCAATCTCTGGGTTCTGCTCCCAGTGGTATTCCGAAGGAGAGCAACACGAGGTGGTGTCGTGCTGTGAGGCGTTGCGCAGGAGTGTAGTATGATGTTGACTAGCGATCTAGGACGACTCGGAGGAGGGGTCACTGTGCCAGTGGCCAAGGGAGCAAGCTGCAAAACATGCGAGGAAGAACGAAATCCAGTTTCGGGAGGTCTGGTACGCCCATCTCTGTGGATGGACACGAAGCGAATAGCTACGGCGAAGGCGGCGTCCGTGGTCGTGGTTCAAATGTGGAAGCGATGCAATCAGAGGGTTAAACTATAGATGTAACCCTAACCTTGTCACATTCTCGGCGTCGTGTGAGTCGGCAGTAGTAAGGCTGCGCCCACCATCGCGCTGACGGTTCTCGTACAGTAGCCGTACTCAATGGAAACTGTGCTGAGTCTGTCCAGGCCGCACTTTAGGTTGCTTCCGTTTTCCGTGCATGGGGCGACAGCTGACAGACGTGTTAGATGCATGTAGACCGCAATAGCATGCAGTGCCCGTTAGGACCGTTTCGGCGTCATGCATGAATAACTTACCCAGTGTCAGACACGAAGGGGGCAGGCAGCATCCCATCTTTGAGGCTGGCACCAGCGACATTTGCGGCAGCTGTTGTTACGGCCGATCACCGAAGGGCCTAACCCCGCGGGCGGAAGCCGTTCACAATTATAACCTTGTCGACCATTTGCTCAAAACGCACTGCGGCGTACCGCCCAGTCCACCATGCTGTTGTTCATAGCTTCCGATGGTGGCAGGCAGTGATCTTTGGCACATATACAAGCGCCAACGCACGGTATATATATAGTAGCTCGCCGCGTCCACTTGTTTTCTCATTCCTCCGCCCCAACCTCTCCTCGGTAGGTACCCCAGACCTGGTTTCCGTCGCTCTGAACTACACTCACATTTAATCATGCAGCTGTCCTCTACTGTCCCGCTCTCCTCGTTTCACCGTCCTCTCCCATCCGTTCCCTCGTCGCGGCCGACTTCATGGCACTACCACCCAAGCCACCTAACATCTGCACCCTCGCATGGGAGGGTGTCTTTGCCGCACGATTCGGGTACTGGGACGACCCAGTAACATCTAATGACAAAGAGGGATGGGACCCGCAATGCTGGTCCGGAGGATATACGTACTCCGTCTCGTCGGTCGTCTGGCTGGAGTGCGCCCACAACGGCTGTTTATGGTGTCAATTCCTCGAGAAACACTTCATGAAGGAAGTCAGGTCGTGGTACTCTGCCCATGATTGGCCCATCCCCGATGAGACAATAGAGGTCCGAGTGGGGAGGAATGAGCCCATATCCGAACAGGCCAACTCACCGGGCAACTTCCCAATCAGTGTTTACTGGATCATTCTCAAGTATGGCGAAAGGGCCTACCCCGGATACTTTTGGTTGAACGCGTATGCAGGTATGTCGAAGAGGTGTTGGCTGGCTTGTTGTTGAGTTGCTGACATTGAGGGATTACAACATTTCAGATGATCCTGCGGCGCCTTACGTTGGAAGCATGCTGTCCATTCCACACGTAGGCGCACCTCATGTACTGGAGCGTAGGGCCAAGATCTGGATGGATGAATGCGCACAGGGGCATGAAGTCTGTCGGCGACTCGGCGCAATGGACTCGGGCGATTGGCTGCCCACACGGCTCATCGACTGCTCTGATCCCGGACGCGTGCGAATCATCGAGACGAGTAAATTGAAGAACAGGGACGGAGCGCGGTACGTTGCGCTGAGCTATGTGTGGGGCACTGGATCCCAATCCCATCAAACGACAAACGCCAACCTCCCTACTCGCACACGCATTGGGATCGCAACGGAGACGCTCCCGCGGACGATCCGCGATGCGATCTACGTAACGCGCACACTCGGATTCCGTTTTCTATGGCTGGACAGTCTCTGCATCATCCAGGACTCGGCCGAGGACTCGGACAAGCATCGGGAGGTGAGGTCGATGGCCCGCGTCTATCGGCACGCATACCTCACGATCGACGTTGCGACTGCTGCGAGTGTAGAGGAGGGCTTCCTGCAGGACCGTCCTACGCGTGCTCCTCGCGATGCTACGTTTCTGCCTTTCATTTGTCCTGCAAGCCCCGGGGATGGAGAGGTACAGACTGAAGCGCGGATGGGAAATGTCTACCTCACAACATATGCCAATAGTGAAGACTACCGGGAGAGCGAGACAGCCCGCCGAGGATGGTGCTTGCAGGAGACGTTGCTATCCACTCGCTCCCTCATATTTGACAGGGAGATGCTGTCTATCAAGTGCCAAAGACATTCTTGCCCGCGTCACATCAGCCGGCGATGGCATAAGGGCGATGTCGGCGGGCTGTATGACGTCATTCCCATCCCCGGGCCCGGCTCAGCCACCGCCGTGCTTCCCGGTTCATACGAGTGCAAGACGATACACAGGCATTGGCAGGAGATCGTGGAGAACTACTCGCGCAGGTCGCTCACTTACGCGTCGGACAAGCTGCTCGCGTGCGCTGCGATCGCCGAGGTCTTTGCCCCTCACCTCGGCCAAACATATCTTGCCGGCTTGTGGCTACATACCCTCCTCCTCGATCTCCTCTGGCACATTGATGATCGCTTTCCCAACCATCCACGCCCTCGGGGACTTCCGTACCGTGACGCCCCTTCATGGTCTTGGGCATCCACGAATCGCCCAATCGCTTTCTTTCGACAACCCCTCGTTGGACCGTTACAACCCATGGTTCAAGTGGTAGATTCCAGCATCGCTCTCCAAGACAAGTCCCTTCATTTTGGAGAAGTGGTACCGGGGGCATATCTTGTCCTCGATACTGCACTCCTCCCTTGCAAGTGGCATCGCGACGTCGGCCGGCTCGAGTTTCAGCAAGTCGCCTCCCAGTTTACTGCTTGTGGCTCTGACTTCAGAGGCAGGTGTTACTTCGACGATGACGCTGATATTCAAGATGTGTTCCTCGTCCCACTCCTCAGCGTGTACTACGATTGGAAGTGTGGTGGTGGGCGTGAAGTGAAGGGACTACTGATTGCCAGTGCTCACGCAGAGTCGAGCATGCGCCAGAGTGCACATTGTCAGGATCACAGCCAAGTCTACCAGAGAGTTGGCGTTTGGGAAGATGGATGGGCTCATGCCAGATGTGTGTTACTACGTGATGAAGACCCAGAAGAAGGCCGTCCCTTTTTCGAGGCTTTCGTACAGATGTGCCAGGACATTCCGAAAAAAAAAGATAGTGCTTGTTTGATTCATACGTTGTAGTTACGACTCGGAACGCACCGCTGATACGCATGTAGACGACTCGCCTGGGTAATACTACTTTCCGATATCTCCGAATCACGCTTGGATGATTCCATTCCGGACCGTCGCCAGCGACGTCGACC
The DNA here is from genome assembly GCA_029747595.1 of Trametes cubensis. Taxonomy (NCBI): domain Eukaryota; kingdom Fungi; phylum Basidiomycota; class Agaricomycetes; order Polyporales; family Polyporaceae; genus Trametes; species Trametes cubensis. Next base: position 16,698 of record JAPEVG010000031.1, on the reverse strand, counting down.
AAACAGCTTGCATGCAATAAAGCGAAGTACTCGCTGATAATTGATACTACCTACAGAGCTCAAGCTCCGAAATGCGCTGTGTACTTGTTCTCATCTTACCTCGCACAAAGGCAAACAGATGGCTGACTTCCGGCGTGCTCACATGCTGAAACTCTACAACGTCCGTTGAACGTTCTCTAGCCCTCTGTTTCTTTGCGATAGCCTCTTTACACTGTGCGGCGACGTTCGACGGGTCCTCTGCGGTGTATATGCTGTCTTGCAAGACTCGGGCGCCTTCGCCATCCAGTCGCTCACGCAGAAAACGTGTCCGGGAAGTTGTGGTACATCGCGAGGAAGAGTAGCCTCTTCTCGGCTACGCTCCCGAGTTTATAAACAAATCAGGGCCGAGTCGACGTGCGCGCGAAGGCAACGCACCTTGTACACTCCCTGAATGTACACGTGAACTTCCGTCGTGAGGTACAGCTCCTCGTCGTACTCGTCCGCCTTGTTCAGCTTCTCTAAATCTTCCTCCGCGTTAGGTCGGTGTAGCACTGCTTGTCCAGCACCGCGAAGGCTTCGTATAGCGGCAGCTCCTTCTCGTTATCTTCAATCTGCCTCATTGCAAGTCTCATTCCCCGCGGCCCTAGGCTTTCCCGTGTTCGGACTCGGTGTCGCGCCAGTGCTGCGCGATGTTCCTCTGCTGTTGGCTATGAGGACGCGATCCGGGAGCGGTGGATTAACTCACCGCTGTTCCTCCTCCCTAATCCTTCGCTTTCTTCGTTTTGAGCTGCGTGTCGCTAGCAGCGTCGGCGTCCTGCTTGCCATGATTGTTTGTGAAGGACGGCGTGCAAGGGGTAACTACAAGACCAACGCAAGAAGACGATGCATAACCATCATATCAGCCTTCGCAGGCTCTTGATTGGTTCACGTAGGGTGTACTCGCCTTCGGCAAACAAACTCTCTACCGGCCTCCGCTTCGCTCTTGCCAGCCCGAATATCCTTGTATATACCCAGCCACTTCTCGCGTCCATTGGACAGGTAGTGGCCGTTCTGCGTGAACGGCGAAGTCTCTAGCGACAGGATGAACCGTATGCGCTCTATTGTCTGTTCGGCGCACATGCTCCCGAGCTCCATGATCACAGGCCTGCAGAGCCAGGCATGTATGATCAGGGGAAATAAACGGCGTGTGGCTGAGCTACAGACTAACGCACCCAACCATCCCCTTCAGAATGTCGAAGTAGGCGCGAACAAGCTCGCCGATGACATCTTTGAATACGAGCTGGATGGCCTCGAAACAACCCATAGTAGCGTCCTCCCAATGCTCCTGGCATGCCCGGATGAGCGACACCTTGGCCATGTATGGTACGTTCCCTGGGAGTTCACGGGTTAATGATCTGTAGGCCGTAGACGCAGTGAGCGAGAACGTCGCACGGATCTCTACGCAAAGACACATAGTGCGAGACGTACTTCTGATGTGTTGACGCAAATCCTCGAGGTACATCACGTCGGTGCCTTTCCTTCTCAAGTGATCTGGTGCACTCGCAGCATTGGGATAAGGCGCAAAAGGGCGGGGCCGTCGAGCGGATCGCTACCTTGAACGATTCGTAGATCCGCCGAGTGCTCTGCACGATGGCCAAGCTGCCCTTGCCAACACTGCCGTCCGCCCCGATGCCGCCGTGTATCCATGCGCTCAGCTCCGACGAGAAGTTTGTGACGAGTGCGAGCACGAACGCCGACGGCTCGGTGGTCACAGGCGGAGGAAGCTTGGCGAGCTGTGCAGTGCATGTCTCTAGCTGCAACGCGACTTTATCCAGAAGCGTTGGGAGCCTGAGGGATCGCGTGTCAGTGGTGGCCCTGTGATAGGCGGTGTGAACACTTCGGCTTAACGCACGATTCGCACATGATCGGTCTCAGAAGCTTGCTGATGTTCTTGACAAGGTTCGTCGTACCGAGTCTGTCCTGGCAGTCCGCGTTCGCCCACGGACTGGTCGTACTGAAGAACACCGCCTCTAGCTGCCGTGCTGCTGCTCCCGAAACGCCATGAATGCGCTCGTCATCGTCGGGCTGGCGTGTGCAGTAGTAGCCATGTAGCAGGGGATGACGGCGGCCTCCGAGCACGTCAAGCCACATCTGCCGCGCTTTGGTGGATCCGGCAGTGAGCGTATCCGGCTTGGTCATGACGCCTGGCCAACAGAACGTTATGTTAGAAGGCGAGGTTTGGATAGCACGATGGGACAGTTACCGATGGTACGAAGGCCCTGAGGGTCAGCTTGACGGGCAAGGCAGCGCGCCTTCTGGTTTTCAATGTCGTTTGGGGGGAGCTAGATGAACAAGAGCGTGTTAATGGCGCGGCAGACCATGAGCCTACCGCTCATCGGAAGGGTGACAAGAATCAGGCTATTCTTCAACGAGCTGAACGGTCTCGTCATACGCATTCTTCACGATGCCTAGAACGCATGTGACGTGAGCGACGTTATGTTGGATGGCTAAAGAGGTATGTTCCACAAACCTGACGGGTCTACGAAGGAACGGTCCGTAAAATCCGCCCTCGCTAGCTTAATACATTCGCGAGCGGAGTCCCGCTTTCTGAAAGTGAGCTCATGGAGGGAATCAATATGCGCGCACCGGATCGGGACGCACGTCCTGGTGAAAAGCGTCAGCGAGCTCCTGACCAGGATCATCCGCGAGCAGCGACTCTGCTTCGTGTAAGCTTGAGACTTGACTAAGACTCATCAGTCTACGTGCAATAGGCTGCTGAGACTCTTGACTGAGGTCGCAACCAAGCTCGCAAACACGAACAAGCAACTCGTGGCGCTCCCCGGCGATGGCGACGAAGCCAAGCGCGTTCGTGCTCAACCTGGTGACAAAGTGCCGGAGTGATGCAGCCGGGCTCGTTGTGTCTCCATGCCATGAAGAGCTCTTACAGGGCAACAAGAAGGCGTAGGTGGTATTCAGGCAGGCTATCCATGGGAGTCTGAGTGCACCGACGCTCGTTCCTTACGAGGGGGTGCGGGGTGCCCAAATCGCGGTAGAAGAAGAACCGGTACGCACGGGTGGTGGGCGGGGGCATAGTCACGGAGAACAGTCCGAGCGGCATGTATGAAAGCACATCGAAGCTTGAGTTTCCTCCCTTGTTGTCTTCGGCAAGGTACTCGTGGACTGCGACACGCGAGCTACTTGACGACATCCTGTACTCGTCGAAGCGCCCGCTTATATCAGACGTGGGGAGATGCATGCAACAGCATGCTTTAAGCACGTCCAGACGAACTTTGAGAGGGTCCTTGGAGAGCTGATCAGAGAGAGCTCCGAGTATCTGTAGGGTATCGTCGAGAAAGTAGAGTCCTGTATATTGCGGTGCTGTGGAGCACACTAACATAGGACATTTCCAAAGGTCGATTGTAACGGAGCCAATCACTCTGTGTGTGTTAGGAACGGCAGAGCGGGTCAAGGCGATCCTGGAGCACGAGAGCGGGCTGCCGTTCATTCAGGACACGCACCAGCTGGGTGACAAATGCGAGGCGAAGCAGTTGTTGGCGTACAAGCAGGAACGGGCGCATAGCAAGCGCTGCGGAGAACGGGCACCTCGTGGTCCTAGAGGACAAAATGAACACNGGGAATCGACTGACCAGTCAACGTTAACTTGAATGCTGTATGAGAGAGAGGGCTAGACAGGGTACCATGACGGAGGCAGTCAGCGTCAAGCAGACGGCGACACTTGGGCCACCGCAGTCCGGATAGGTGGGCAAGATGCAAGTGCAAGGAGAGACATGGTCGACTGAGTCTCGGCGCAAACTCTGCAGAGCCACAATCTGCAAACAGCCGCAAACAGTGGTCTTGACGTCATCTCACAGTCCTCTTCCAAATCTCTCGCCGACGGACACGCCTCGCCATCGACGCCCTTCTCCAAGTGATCTCTGCTTTCGCCCGTCGTCCTTGTTCCCGCTTCTCTTTCTCACTCTACCTCCTCACCATCGCTACAGCCAGGACAGCGTCCACCACAGCGTCCGCCCTCGTCTCAGGCACGGACACGCAAGCCTGCACCGTCGCAACAGCCTGCCTCCACAGCGGCCTAGGAGACCACAAAGAAGGTGAAGGCGAAGACGCGTAAGGAACGCGAGGCTGGAAAGTCGAAAGCTAATGTTGTCGACAAGGAGAAGGCCAAAATGAAGGCGACATAAAAGGAGAAAGACGGTGAAGAGGATGGAAACACGACCCCGCACACGCCCTCGGCGCCCAGCACGAAGGAGCTCGATGGTGAGCCTGCCCTTCTACCTCCCTCTCTTGTCCGCAAAGACAAGGAGAAGGACAAGAAGGAGAAGGAGAAAGATGGTGCGGGTGCGAGTGCCATGGCGATGAAGCGCAAGAAGAGCTCATCGGCCGCGTCTGCGTCCGCGATGACGAAGGTCAAGTCCCAGTGACAGTCTCCACGCATCCCCTCCAAGGACGTCTCTCCCCGTGTTTCGACGTCTGGGTTGTCCTCTCCTGCAATGAGCGTGGCTGCGCTCCCGCCCCCACCCGCGAGGTCACCGCTAATTGAGGCCGAGACTGCGCTCGAGCCCAACGCACACGGCGGTGTTAGAGCCCGCGCCCGAACCCGAGCCGTCGCTGTCGTCTCCGCCCATCTCGATCACCCCGCCTCCTCCGCAGCCGCCGACGGGCGCGACGGACGAGGGCGTGGTTGATGTCCACGACGCTGGCAAACCGGAGGGCGTACAGGACGAGACCAAACTCGAAGTCGTACAAGAGGTCAAGCCGGTACCTGTTACAGACCAGGTGGACGTGGAGATGGAAGAAACTCCTTCGCTCCCAGCGCCGGTCGCCTCTGCCCCTTCCCTTGCGGCCGTGGTTCTGGAAGTGGTCGTGCAGGACGTACTGATGGACAGCGAACCAGCTGTTCCTGCTCCCGAGCCGCTTACTGCCGAACGTCCTGCATTTCCTGCGCCTGCGCCCATACTTCTCCCGTCGTCTCCTGTGCCAACTTGCCTCCCCAGCCATCTGAGCCGTCACAAACCCCTACCGTTCTTCGTTGCCTCTACCTGATACTGCACCTACTTCCACAGAGGACACCTCTGTACCAGCATCTATGTCTGAACCTGCCCCGGACGATGCGCCACCAGCGTTGAAGCTGCCTCTGATGCTCCGTCGTCTGCTAGCGTATGCCGAGCCCAGTCTCTGTCCGGATCAAGAGCCGGAGCACCCAAAGACCCCTCCCTCGCCCCTAAGGTGAAGAAGCTCTCGCTGAAGGACTGGCAGAAGAAGCTGCGCGAGGCGAAGGAGCGCGCGTTGGCGACTCCTTCGCCTTTGGTCAGCGTGCCGGAGTTGCCGACGGTGCCTGGAGAGCTTGCAGGTAATGTATATACGACGATGGAGTGTCGTCTGCGGTGTCGCCTTCGGTGATCGTGCCGACTGTTCAGGAAGATGGTCCCAAAAAGAGGCGCCTCCTCATGCGGAGGATGTTCCTATGCAGGTCACCCAGGAGCAGGGTGTGCCCTTGGACGCAATAGATGATGGCGAGGTCAAGATGGCTATGAAGGGGCAAGAACTGGCAACAGGTTGGACGATCCTATAACTGTCGACGTACCGCAGCCACATGTTGTTCCTACAACGGAGTCACCACGCGCGTCGACATCTAGTCCAGCAGAAGTCACGGCTGTGGCGGCGTCGACGCCGGTGAAGGAAGACGTTCGGCCAACAGATTCATCACCTTCTGTACCGTACGAACCGACTGTTGTTCCTCGGTACAGTACACAAGCCTCTTGCTTAGTCCTCTCACGAGCTATCCGTGAAGACCAGCACAGCGTAAGAAAGTCGTGCGATAGGCGACCGTTCCTTTCGGGCTAAGGTCGAATTACTCGACGATCACCTTCTGAGTGAGTTCGATACGCACCCATGGGCACGCTCGATGTCTCTACCATCTCGGGACCATTCTCCGCCGCCGTCTTCACGCAACTACCGGTACAGCGAGTCCTCCCATCGGTCGTCCGTGTCGAGCTATCGTCAGGACAGCCGCACGNCCCCCTCCGTTGTCCTCCCGTCAAAACCACCGCACGCCTCCTCCCACATCACCCACGTCTTACGACACTCGCGCGCCCCCACTGATTGGCAGGAAGACGGCGAGGTATTCAGCCCTCCGCCTCCGAAGCCTCCACCACTCGCACCCCGTGCGCATTCCCCGCCGACGCAGCCCCGTTCGTTCTATACCGTCGGTGTCTCTCTGCCTCCCCGTCGTTCGTCTCCTCCGCCCATAAGGCGACCCCTCCATCCTGCATCGTACCGCAACTCGAGCACGCGGCCACTTCTCGGGCCCTAAGGGCTCCTGGGGGGTATGCGCCGCACAGCCACTACGCAGGGAGTGGCGGGGGCGGGCAGAACGCGCCGTACTATGTCCCGCGGGGGCCCTCTGCGGACTGAGATCGGGACGTACGAATCCCCTGATCTCTTGTACCCTCGGTCAGCGTGCGTCCTCCCGCACCCACCTACCTCTTATCGCTGCTGCCGATGCTGCGTTCGTTCCGTTTGTCTTTTTCTGCTCTCTTGTCAAGTCTGTGCGTCTGTGTGTTTGTGTTTGTACGATTATAGTATTACAGTGGCCGTGGACGCGGTGTCACGCGGCTTGTACTGCACCCTGTGTCCTTCGCCGTACGTACAGTAATCGTAATCAACAAATGTGATGAACAGAATTCTGAATGCTGGGTCTTGGGCTTCTTAGAACCGAACTTCACCTCCCCAGCTCACGTCGTGAGTGATAGATGCGAAATTGCGAAGCATTGATGTTCCGTCCGGTGTGTCGAACATCGCTCGCCCTCCTTCCCACACCAGTAAGTAAAAGTCGATCAGCAGCAACCCTCTGCCCTTCCGCAGCACCGCATTCATCTTGCACTGGTCTCCGTAGACGATGTCATGCGTATGCAGTACCGCAAGGGCCATTCAACGAGGTATTGCGAGCTCGTCCCGGGTCATAGGGATTCAATAACTCACATGACCCTCGACGATCCCTCCGGGCATGTACGTCGTCCTAGACGGCAGTTGCGAGGCGCCACCCTGAAGCATACAATGCTTCACATGGTCCCCCGCACATCCCCTCACGGGTCGCTGTAGTGCAAGCACCAAGTCCGCGCCGCCGTAATATGCAGTGCTCTTCTCGAGCGACCGGAAGTGTCGGCCATGAGGGCTGAGCTCCTCCGGCGTTACCTCCAGGCGGTCGTTGTCCATGGCGCGGAGCGGAGGAAGCGGGTGAACGCGGAGTTGTAGACGGTGATGGGCATGCCCGACCGGATGGAATGCACAATGGTTGTGGATTGCGTAGATGACACTAGCGGTTCGAGTGAGGTGGTGTTCGGAAACGTTTATTTGGGGGGGGGGGGGGGGGGTTGAGCCGCAGACCAACGCGTCCGGGAGACGGATACGATGTGCGCGCAACCTAGGGTGTTAGCTCGCTCTACGCCACGCCCCCGGGCCCCATATCCCCACGAGATAAGTCAAGCGTATGCTTGGGCTGGGTATGAATGTATCTCCTCTGCTGTTCGCTATGAGGAGGCGATCCGGGAGCGGTGGATTGACTCACCGCCGTTCCTGCTTCCTGCACTTTGGTTTTCTTTACGTTGAGCTGCATGTCGCTGGCAGTTTCGTCCTCCCACTTGCCATTTTCATTCGTGAGGGACGGTGTGATACGGGTAATGACGAGACCGCACGAAGACAACGCAACAACATCATATCAGCCCTCGCAGGCCCTTCATTGGTTCGTGTAGTAGGGTGCACTCACCTTCGGTAGACAAATTCTCTATCGGCCTCCGCATCGCTCTTGCCAGCACGAAATTCCTTGTAGATCCCCAGCCACTTCTCGCGCCCGTCGGACAGGCAGTGGCCTTTATGCGCGAACGGTGAAGTCTCCAGTAACAGAATGAACAGTATGCGCGAACGGTGAAGTCTCCAGTAACAGAATGAACAGTATGCGCTCTCTCATCTGTTCGGCGCAGATCCTCCTGATGACGGGCCTGCATAGCTAGGCGTGTATGATCAGTGGACGTGAACGGCGTGTGGCTGAGCTGCGGACTGACGCACCCTACCATCCCCTGTAACACGTTGTAGCTGTCGAAGCCAGTGCGCACAGGCTCGCCGATGGTGTCTTTGAATACGAACTGCACGGCCTCGATGTGTCCTGTGGCCTGGACACTTCTTATTCGGCCCCGCAACAGGTTTCAGCGAGGTTGAAAGCGTCCGAGTCAGGACGCAGACCGGGACCTACCGGAAGTAATCACACGAGAAACTTGGCGACCGGAAATGTGGGCTCGTAGATTATGAACATTTCATTGACAGGTACGTCCAGGTGACCACGGCCAACGGACGGTGCCTCCGAGTCGAGCCGGATGCAGTGATCTCTGAGTTCTGTCTTCGGTGGTAATATTGACCGCTGCGGGAGATAAGCCGATGGTCTGATGATAAGCACAGGAGAGCAACACGAAGTTGGGTGGTACTGTGAGGTGTTACGCAGAACTAGCGACCGAAGATGAGGAGGGGTCGCATGGCCGAGGGAGCGAAACATGCGAGGCGGAACGAAATCCAATTCTTCGATACGGCTGGTATGTCGCGATGTACCAACGCCGACGTCCCTCAACCCTCGCATCTCTGTAGAGGAACGACTAGTCGATAGAGACGGCGAACGCGGCGGCGTCCACGGTCGTGGTTAATATGCAACAACATTCCGAGGAAAGCGATGCGGAATGTATAACCCTAACCCTGTCCATAATGAATTCGCGACTTGGGCAGAGGAGGAGGAGGAAATACATTTGAGCAGACGGCACGGCGGGAATTGGCGCTTATGTTCCGATAACATATTTGGGACATAGTTGGATCCGTGAGTTCACCTACTAATGTGACGACTATAGTCCAAATATGTGCCTGGATTGTGTGAAGCCTTTGTAGCAAGTATAGCATGACTATGATACCACTCCATAGGCAAACTATTGTTCCGTCTCATAGTGACATAATGGCTGCTCAAAGGCTTAACTAGAAGACAACTATTACTTGATCATTGGCGCCAATTTCGAAAATCGTGAAAAAAACAGGACAATATCTGTTTGATAGGTTAGTCTCAAGGTGGCCATGATGCCACTATGAGACAAAGCATTTGTTTGCCTACGGAACAGTACCATAGTCGTGATATAGTTGCTACAAAGGCTTCACAGAATCCAGGCACATATTCGGACCATAGTCGTCACATAGGTGAACTCGCAAATCCAACTATGTCCCAAATATGTTATCGGAACATAAGCGCCAATTCCTGCCGTGCGGGAGCCTACTGCCCTCAATGGTCACATGACACGGTATGTTACATCTTGTACTACTAGTACGCGCGACCTTCAGCTACAACCGTCTACCAAGGAATTGATACTTAGATGTTGACCACCACCCATTCCCACTCCCTTGCCATAGTATTCCACCCACAGTGCACACCTCCATCGTTCCTACGCGAAGCAATCTGAGCCCAAGGCAAAACGAGACCGGTGAAGCAGTAGGCAGCGACAGTCCGCCTTTCTGGCGCGACGTACCCTGTTGGCCATACATGGAGGCCGGATCCTCTGCGTGGGGTGCCTCGGATCCCCGCCAAGGGGAGCACGGGACACCACGGAGGCATGACGGAGCGCCACGCGCTATCCGCCTCGCGCCACCTCACCACACACGAGATCCAGGAGGTAGGAGGGCATGGAAGTCCATCCTGTAGCAACCCAGATGTTAGCGAGGGGATACATTGTGTTGTCCAGCGGCTAGCTCACTCTCGGTGTCCCTTGTCTATCCCGGGAGGCCGGGGAGGGCCAGTAGGTCCTCTTCGGAGTCTAGAATTAGTGGCACCATGGTGCGGACCCGCGTGAAGGCCGTGGTGACCAGCGTCGCCACCGTGAAATTTGCCGTGCGCGCGTTGTTCATAGCTGTCCCGAAGAAGGGCCAGTTCTCACAGCGGTGTCTCAGGTGCAGGAGGCCGGGTTCGATTGCGAACACTGTTGTGTTGTCGGAAATTTCTCACGGATCTCCCGAGGCCTCGAGAGGCGTTCTGAGGGCCCGAGGGCAAGATCTGATCGAGAGGCCAACCCAATTCCGCGGGAGGCCCTCGGGAGGCCCTCCGTGARCATCCGATGCAACCTCAGACTCTCCGACAAATCTGGATAAAAGTTCGGGTCCAGGTCGATCTTCTTCAGCGTAGGGAACGGTGTNCCCCTCCGGGCGCAGGAGCAAATCTCGCAACGAGCGGTCGAGCTGCTCAAGGCACATCAAGTGCGCCTCCGCCTCCCTGACCCGCTTCCTCTTCTCCTTCCCATACCTCTCCCACCCCTCTATTGCAGCGTTTGCCTCTTCGACGTTTGGAATCGTGATCCAGTCTCCCCGACTGATCGTCATCCGCACCCGATGGAGGCGGGGTGCGTCGAACCCCGCGAGCACGTCTGCAATCCTCTCCAGGTGTTCAGGCGGCCTCAATGTGTCCACCCCTTCCCCATCATTCCACTGGTTCGCCAGGCGTTTGGCCTTATCGGATGGCACGTGTGTCACCCATCCTCCACCCTTTGTGTGCTGTATCCGCATGGCAAAGCGAAGGTGGAGATCGAGTTGTTCGAGGTGGGGCGTGGTGTACCACGGAGGGCGTATGCGTGCGGTGGGGCAGTCTACGTCGTTGGTCAGAACGTCGGGACAAATGACCTGCGTTATCATAACGGGCGCACCTTTATATTCCACTGCAAACTCTAGTGTAACGGGGTACAACGTCAGCATACGCAGGGCTTGTCCCTAACAGAGGTAGATAGTACGTACCCACCATTTCACTTATCGTCGGTACGATTACATCATACTGACCACAGTCGATTTCTAGCTGCACCAGCGATGCACACAACAACCGCAGTATCCACCTGAGGGTCCACATTCCCTTGATCTCCAACTGCAAAATATCAGAAACGATCCGTGATGCCAATAAGAGCGCACGCTTGCGTGGCTGCTGCGTGCTGCATGCACACTCACCCTAGACGCACTTGAACGTTCCGACCGCCGCAACGGAGGACCATAGCACAGACTCAGCCGCTTGATTCGTGGCAGTCTGCGTCCTTTCGTCGTCGCATCGGGTTCGAACTGTCCCGGCGTCCTGCACCACGCCACGTCCTGTAGCCTCAAGTCGACAAGGTTCGAGAACGGGAAGAGGAACCAGAGCCCGAACTGGTTCGTGTCCTCGACAGCGACGTGCTTCACGCTGAGCGCCTTGATGCCGGGCAGTCGCAGCTTTCGCATCCGGGGAAGGAAGATTCTGTGCGCCGATATCGCCGTGTTGTGTCCAAAGACGGTGAGCTCGCGCAGGTTGGGGAGATCGGGTGCGATCCGGGTCATGAATTGGTAGAGTACGTCCGGCCGGGGCTGCCGGTCCCCATCGCCGCTCACCCCAAGCACGACGTTCCGGATGAGCGGGACGAGGTGGGGGCATGCACGAAGTCTTTCATTCCACTGGTGAGGAACCGCAACATGATACTGGGGCTCATGCTGTTTGCGGGCACGCATGGCGACGACGGCGATGGTGCCGAACATGAGTGTTTGGGCGGTTGACCTCCATGCACGGCATACGAGAGCGCATCTGTGGAACGTCTGGCCGTCTTCGACCTGCGCCAATATGTGCTTGATCACTTCAAAAGGGAGGAAGGGTAGCATCGCTGCGGCTTTTGGAGCAGCAAGAACAACGCAGACGGACGGCACAAGCCACGGGACGAACGAACAGGGATTGGAGGTGAAAGAGATCGATGAACAGTCACAGCGATAGACGGAACGATAGTTGGCCAACCGATGACATACCCACGGAAACTTATACTGCTTCCACGACACAGATATCTTGGGAATCCAGAAGTTCACAGCTTGCACTGCCTACTAGAGGCGTTCACGATCACGAGATCTAGGCTTAGAAAGTGAGCGATAATTACTGTGTCCGCGCAAACACTGTGCTCACCCTCTGTCTATGCTATTCTTCTGGCCATCTGGCGGTCAACTCGACCTTGATCCAAGCTATGGCGTCAGATATACTTCTTTGTCGAGTATGTCATAACATGATGAATGACAAGGATTCGAAGTTGTGAAGCGCAATACCTTGGAACTCAGCCCGGCAAGATGAATGGCTCAACGTCTACCAGACCGAGGACGCGTCTCTGGCGGTGAAGCTCAAGTTCCACGGCTTCGAGGTGAAGACCGTGAAGCTCGTCCTGGGCAAGCCTGGGTGTGTTTGAGTGCGTACTTGGCCCGTGCGACCTCGTCTGACTGCATTCTTCTTGATGCTGTAGGACTCAGCCCAAGAGGGACAGCTGGGTGACTGTCGAGAAGCCGGGTGCTTGAGCGGCTGCGCAGTGCATGGACGGCTTGTCTGGCCTTGCGCGTATACTACTAGTGTTGATGACTGACTCGGATTCGGACTGTGTTGGCTCTGTTGTGTGTATCTTGTCGATGATGGGTGCCAGTGGATGGACAATCAATCTGCTTGTGCTGTCAGCTAACTGTGCTACGTGCAATGCGATCCAACAGGACTGCAATCTAACGAAACCTTCCTTGTAGTCTTACACCAACTCTAGCAAAAATACAGATAAAGCGCGACCACGGACGCCGAGAAGCCCCAAAACGCGCACAGAACGACAGCAGCGCCAGCGCTTGCCGCACCCGCGTCGCACGGGATCGGCGCATCCAGCATCCCTGCGCGGATAGCGTACACGGCGGAGAGGATGTCCTTCGCGGACAGCTGCGAGAACGTCTCCCAGAACTGCATGTAGTCTTCGTCGTTGTGCTCGGCCGCGACGGCTTTGCACCTCGGAAGCTCATGCATGGCTTCTAGCTCGTATAAGATGGGCATGAGTGCTGCATATGCTGGGTCGACAGGGGCTTCGGCTTCCTAGAAGAGGAGATGCCGAGTATGAGTGGTGAGAGAGAGTAAGGCGTCGAAATTTACTGTTACCTGTTCTTGAGACTTAGATGGGGTAGAGCTTGAAGAAGTGCGAAGATTGACGGAGCCTAGTAGCGCATTGGATTTTGCCACAGGAACAGGAGCGACTCGGCACTCGATGGCGTCCTCGTAGATGCTCCCTCCCTAGATTGACTCAATGATCTCGCTCAGGTCGCTATTACAAGCTACGCACAGATGTTGATATCGTACCCAACACCTGGGCAACGTCAAATGCGACTTCCGCACCTGAAGATCGGGAGCTCGTCAGAGACTCGTAGGCGCTGCTGTTGGACGCCTCTGAATAAGCGCGTCTCCGGATCGCACACATTAGTCTGGGCATCCAAGCATATCAGCAAGGACGTCTCGGAGATCTACCTTGTGGCGACCTGGGGTGAGGATGAGCGCAACGTTGCGGAACAATTTCTTCGTGGGCGATGTCGGCAAAACGCTCATGCTGCTGTTGCTGCTCGACGGATCGCCCGCGCCGCTCTCGCTGTCCGTATGGCGGCGCCGTAATTTGGTGGACGACATGGTGAAAGATCTGGCGGCCGACGACGCGCGGTGGAGAAGGCTTAAGCGTCGGAACCGGATTCGGGGAAGCCAGGAGCCGGGAGCCTTGCTAGGTGTGAGAAAACCCTAAGCGTCGAGTGACTTGTAGTCGGAGAGACTTGTCGAGTCGAGTCGATGCGGTAGGGAAACACGAGGAGTCCGTCGAAACGAGTGAGTAGGCAAGGTGTTCGTTCGAAGACTGAGTTGTCGAGTAGATACATGCGAGGTTTTTATACGTATGAGACTAGGCACAGCCAAGGAAAGAGAGAGTCTAGAAGTGTGAAAAAGCGAAGAGGAAAAGAGTGTCGAGGCCCGGCCTCGACCAGGTAGAAAGTCGGGCAGTCGTCGTGCCCGAAAGCCACAGGGACAAGAGGTACTGTGGGGGAGGAAGAAACGTTGAAACCGTGGAGCGGCTGTGAGTATGTGCGGTCACGTGACCGCGTCTGCGCTTCGCGCGCGTCAATGTCTGCTATGGTGTGTGAGCGCCTCGTCGTCCTTACATCCGCCCTCCAGGCCTACTGCAAGGAGGCCTACTACGTACCAGCGTAACACACCAACATCGACTTCAGAATCTCGCCTCAACTTGCTGGTCGAGTTCGAAATCCACTACCATCGGATTCTCCGGGTCGTCATACGTTTCGACGTCCGGTGAGTTCTCAGGCTGAACAGCCTCGTTCTCATGGTCTACTGCGTCCGGTTCTGCTGACCGTCGGAGCTCAGAAAACAGATTACTCAACAGCGTCCGGAGTACAGGGTAAATACCTTGTTCTACTTCGGGAGCTGGCTCATAGGTCTCAGGTTCTGCCCGCTCGCGTCCGCCCCTCTGCCCACGGCGTGTCGAGCGGTGACGACGTCCTCGCGCCTCGCCTCCGAGTCCTCCGTCGTGCCCGAGGCGTTCAGCAAGTGGTCGGCGGGTGCCTGATGCACTGTATCCGCGGCCTCGCGACGACCAATGGCCACCTCTTCCGCCTTGATGCGGGCGGCCACGACGGTCCCAAGGGTTCGACGTGCTCCGTCCCGCCTGTTGAGCAAGAGCAGCCATCTGGCTACTGAGGCTAGTCTGGTGTGCCAAGAACGCCTGGAAAGCGTTCGCCGACATCGATACCCCAGAGCCAGTCGTCTGCGGGGTAATCTCCGCTGCCACAAGGGCCGCATACTCGTGAGGGCACGGGGCGTACCGTTGCATAGTCTTGTAGACTTCAAGGTAGCCTGCCGGCGGATCACCCGGATATGGGCCCCGCTTCGCGAGCCACGAGCGGAACGCATCCGCGTACTGCTCCCATCGGACTCGGTCGTCAACGTTGTATGCGCGTGGATTCGAAGACATGGGAATGGGGTGCGAGGTGAACGAGTCTGCTGAGGATGGTCTCGCCTCACCGTCCGTTATCTCCAAATTTATATTGACAGTCTCCTCGGCGACAGATTTCACCCTTCGGGATTCCGTCGGTGGTGCCGTCAATCGTCCAACAAGGGTGACCGCCGCCGCTGATATCACAGGCGCCTCTCGCCCCACTTGTGGCGGCGTCGGTACGTTTAACTCCTGTGCTGTCACTCTGATCAAAGACGGTAGCTGACGTGCTTCGGTTATGCCCAGCGCCTCGAAATATTCAGCCAAAGCTTGTAGGTGGCGCACGTCCTGATAGGGAACCCAAGTGACGTCTCCGGTCGTCCACTGTACTTCGAACTGCGCGGCTTGGCCCCGCCCCGAGTGCGTCAGAATGCGGTCGACTGCCCACTCCCGGGGCTGTTCCCCGAATCCTGGGAGCTGGTGGAACTGTCTACCCGGAAAGCGTCGGTCGTCATTTGGGATATGCGGGCGCAGCAACGACGCATGGAATGCGTCATGGATCCCCCGGGCACGGAGCTCCTTAGGCAGTTCTAAACGGTACGTTGCGCCCTCTGTAATCGTGTGTGTGATTCGGAATGGTCCCAGATACTTAGGCACAAGTTTTCGTGCTCGTCCTTTTGGTAGACGCAGGTTCTTAGTAGACAAATATACGAGATCGCCCGTTTTGAAAGTCGCCGGCCGTCGTTTTCGATTCGCCGTCATGGTGTGGCCGACTCGGGCTGCTATAATGGCATCGTGTGCCGCCATAATTGCCTGTTTGACGCGTTGTGCGAAGACCTGGACCCCGGGGTACTCCGAGTCACCCTCCCACACAAGTGTACGGGGCATCTGTCCGTAGTTGAGGTAGAACGGGGAGAATCCCGTAGTGTCCGATCTCGCCATGTTCATAGCTAACTCAATTGCAGGTAGCCGATGCACCCAGTCCTTCTGGTCCAGTTGGACACACTGTCTCAACATCTGGGTCATCGTTCGGTTCGCTCGCTCCGTCACCCCGTCCGTCTGTGGATGGTATGCTGAGGATAAGCGCAACTCGGTTCCTAGTAGCTGATGCAGCTTCTTCCAGAACGTGCTCGTGAACAATGTATCTCGGTCACTGATTATTCGTTCGGGCAGACCATGGAGCTTGTATACATGCTCGAAGACGACTTCAGCCATCTCCGCTGCACCGTAAGTCTGTACTGTTGGGATTAGATGCACCATAGATGTGAGCTGATCTATCACAACACAGATCATATTGAAGGCACCGAGTCGATTTTCGGACGCTGGCAGTGGCCCCACAAAATCCATGGCAATGTATTGCCATGGACGGCGAGGTACCGGAAGTGGTCGTAGAAGGCCCAAAGGCTGAGTCGTCGACGACTTGGTTGTTGCACATACTCCACAAGTACGGCAGTATTCCGTGGCATCGCTCGCTGTTACGCTCCGTGCTCGAACTCCGAAGTCCGAACTCCGGTACCCCGTACTCCGTACTTCGCAACCCCGACTCCGTTCCTACTTCGCATCCTCTTCCGCGTTCCGTACCCCTGCATCTTCTCCGTACTCCGTTACCTCCGTACCCCGTACTCCGTTCGCACTACGCACTTCGCACTTACCTGACCCCATGACCTTTATGTCTCAGATAACCCTCATGGTACGTACCTACATGAGGCTGTTTGCTTACTGAGCTATCAGCTAGAACTTATCTCTTGGCACGTACTTCTGTAGTTTGTTCTCTTCCTTCCTATCCCGTACATCTCTTATTGTTCTTGCCGGGTGTTACGCTTTCGAGCGTGACTCTTAAACTCTCAAGCCTTAAGACGTCAATGAATATAGAGCTTGTATATATTCAGCTACTAGCCCTAGCTTGTCGAAGATAAGCACGTAGTAGTATTTG
>JAPEVG010000309.1:0-42514 GCA_029747595.1 Trametes cubensis | reverse complement strand
TTGGGATGTAGGGTGATGGGAGCGATCGCGCCAGGAGGAAAAGCAGCGGACAGACTGACGGCAAATCTCTGCGGCTAGGCCCAGAGAGATCCGTAGAGACCGCTGACGCTCCCGATGGGATGTCGCGCGCGAGATGGGGGAAGTGCGATGGTTGGTTGGGCACGCGAGGGGCGACGAGGGTGGTGGCGAGGGGTGACGAGAGAAAAACGGAGGGGAGAGGGCGGAGAGAAGGGAGAGCGCTCACTTTGTATCCTTTGCGAGCCATACTGTCGAGAAATGGCCCCAGCCGAGCTTCCTGACGACGACGTAACGGCCGTCGGAGAAGGAGTCGCCAATGTGTACGGGATGGTACCCGCCCTTGACATAGTCTTCCCAATCCTCTTCGTCCTCGGTCATGACAGAATGAGAGTGAGAAGAGTCGTAGGAGTCGGCGTGTGACATATTTCAGGCAAGGGCGCACTCTTCGCTCTCCTGCAATGATCCAGAGATAAGGCTCCTCCAACAAGAGATAAGGTCGCTTACGACCCAACACTTACGGCGTGTTCTCCTTCTCTTGACGCTGGACGCGAGCGGGCAGGTGCTGTCGTGCGCGGCGAAGTCGGCTGTGCGGTCGCTGTGGGCAACGTGCGGCGGATGGGCGAGCAGGACGCGGACAGAGGGGCTGAGGAGGAGAGACGCAGCGACCGACACCGACGCTAAACATCTCCCAATTAGGCAATTCGTCATGGATTCACCCGGCCCTGATTGGCTCACCCCACAGCCGCCAGTCTTCATTTAATTTTCTCGGGCCAAGCATTCCCTTCCCCTCGTCGTCCACCACACCGTCCACACCGTCTCGGCCGTCTTCCACCACGCCTCCGTCGTTCCGCTCTGTCTCCGCACACGGACCTCCACCCGCCAAACCTAATTTGTGACCCGTAACACAACGCTATCGCGACACCATCAGCTGCTCGCAATCCAAGAACGTCCTCTCGTCCCGATTTGCTCCTAGGAAACTTCCCGTACAGTGCACCTCGTCTTGTTATTCGCGTACTACACAAGTCCCTTACGCTGTGTGCTTGTGTTTCCCGCGTATTCTTGCTCGACATTCGCTGATCACACGACTCCGTGCGTTCCGCTGCCACTCGTAAGCTCGTCGCGAGGCTTGCTGTCCACATTCTTCCTGCCCAGATCCCCGAGCACTGCGGTCTCGCGTCTAACCGACTCCTTGGCGCATCCGCAGGCTCTACCGCAGGAAGGTGCACGCGACCCGCTTCCCTACACTGCACAAGTACTCTCACCGCCATGTCTGCAACGACAGCTATCTCTTGGCGAACGCCTGCACCACCACACGCTCGCCGAAGGGTTCGCAGGCCCCGTGGGACTCGCCTCGTACGACTCTCGTACGTCAAAATACTGTAATCAGTGCTTCTCACATCGTAGCAACGGCTACGAAACGTCCCCGGGCGCACGTTCGTTCATGTCCATCCGCATCCACGAGCTCGAGAACGTAGTATCAGCTGCGACGGACGGCTTTGTCAATGTGCCGAATAAGCGGTGAGAGTAACCGACTTGTATAGCTGGGCCGATGACGCACATGCGATGCGAAGACGTCTACGGGCCTATGAGGTCATCGAGGCCGCACAATAACCCTAGTATAAGCACTAGCTCTAGGTGAAGTACACAACTCGATATCTGCCGTACACAGGCATACACTGCTCGTGCCAGGATGGAGGCGGCTAACAATCCATCTTCTTTGCCACCTGAGTAACCGGCCACTGCCACCCGTGGCTCCTGTTTACGTTCACTAGCCAATCTCATCCGCAAACGTTCTTCATCGCAACGTCACAGCGACGCCAGCCACAGCCTTCCCAACAACACCCTTCTTGGGCTGACTTGATGGGAGTCTTTTGGTCTCGCATGACAGGTATTGCTTGACCGTGCGCGCTGTGCACAGCTGGATATTAAGTATATGTCACTCATGATATGCCGTGGTCCTGCCCCTGCCTCTTAGGCGAGTCGGGATGAGTGAGTATGCTCTAGAGCCTGTGAGCGATACCGCATACTACATAGTAGCGATATTATTGTACCGCCAATTACCCTACGTGTTGTGTCACTGACCGACGCTTCAGCGCTGCAGCGCAGGCCATAGATTGGTTGAACCCGGTTGTCTGAGTCTGCGAAAGTTTAAAAGCTACTCAAAGCTACTTAGCCGGCGGCAAGATCGATCGATCTCGTCCAGCGGCAGTCGTCTCTAGAAACGACCAATGCCATGATGTTCACTGACACTAACCACTGTGTAACATATTTCTTCACTGCGGTTCTTCGTAGAGCCTTCTTGAGCCCCAGGCTGACATCTTTCGCAGGCCACTTGTAGGGTAAGGATGTCCGCACGATACCAGCTTGCATCGTGACTCATCATGCTTGTCATCTGCAGAAGTTTGTTGCGTTGCGTTCGTCAACATGTCTGACGACGAAGAGTACGCAAAACTCCTAGAAGGCACCATCCTCGAAGTCCCTAAGGCAAAGCGTCCTCGTAAATCCGCGGAGCCTGCGCCAGAGCCAGAACTCGTTGGCCTTCAAAGTACACCGAGGAGTCCTTGCGCGCCATTCGGCGGTTATCGAAAACCTGTTTCGTGCGGCGAAGCCCCCTGCTGAGAAGGGGCAAAGTTGGGGTGGATGTCCCGTTGTCCATATACCTGATTCGCCGAAAGACTTTGAGTGGCTCTTGATGGCCCTGTATGACTGACCAAGGTGGGGCGCACGCGTGGATACTATGCCATCACGACTTCGCTGATCAGGTAGTCGACTCAGACTGTTCAAGCACGGCGGACGACTCCCCTTCAACGTCGTAGCGGCACTGCTCGAGCTAGGGCACAAGTATAACATCGAGGTCATTCGACAGGAAGCGCTCTCGCGCATGAAGACCTGTTTCTGCCACTCCTTCGCGACCTTCCGCGCCTCGGTCACGTTCGGCACCGTCGTCCGTGGCTCCGAAGGCCACAGATACGCTGAAATGGCGCTCTTCACCCCGGTCCTGGAGGTCATACCCACCCAAGACGCCATCCGGGCTGTTAACGTCATCCGCCTCGTCAAACAGACGAGCATGCTGCCCATGGCGCTCTACCTGTGCACGATGGTCCCTGCAGCGACACTCGCAACTGGGGTAATGCGCCCGGATGGGGGATACGACACCTTGTCTCAGGAGGACCTCATCCGCTGCATAGATGCTCGCACTACGCTCGCGATGCGTACCTGCAGGAAGCGCGAGACGATCTGGTACTCGCGCTGGTGGCGCGGCGTGGACGCTATGTGTGGCAGCTCCCGGGCCTGCCGCGAGGCGGTCGCTGTGAAAATGAAAGCGGAACGTGAGGCTAGGACGATCTTCCCGACGGCGCACCCGCTTGCGAGTCTCGCGCCGGAGATCAGGACGCTGTCTCTCTGTGCGGCATGCCTCGAGGCTATGTTGGCTGCGGAGGTGGAGGAGACAAGGTTTGTGTGGGAGAAACTGCCAGCTGACTTGCATCTGGATGTCCCGGAGTGGAATGCGACTCTGACAAAATGAAGGCCAAGGCTGCCAAGGTATGCTTATGTTCCTTCGTCTAGTCGCAGTCTCACAGTGGTCCTGACGCATTCACAGGCTCAATCGTGGCGGTAGCGTACCTCTACTCAATGGATCTACTACAGAGGCCATTCCTCGTAAACGTACTGTACAGGAGCAATGCTTAACTCCCTCTCTTCGTTCATAGCTTGCATGTCCAGAATAACGTTGTATGATTCGATATAGCTTACTAGTACAGGTAAAACAGATTGAACATTACATCGACAACATTTGAGATTTGAGCGGGGGGNCCACGCGCGTCGCGATAGCAGGCTGAGGAACAGGAGAGCAGATATCGACGCATCACAGCACGGGTCAAGCAGCTTCAAGCAGAGACGACAAACACAGCACAGTGGCGAAAACAAGCGAAAGCGGGTCCGATGCACTTACGTCTCAACACGCTCCCGGTGTCCCGGAGGCCCAACGTGGAGTAGCATTGCGATCCGCTGGTACAGGTACCCCATCATAGGTTCGTTACCATACGCCGCGAAGCGCGTCTTGACGCGATTCGCGTCCGAGAGCGGCGTCACCCAGTGCACCGTCCAGTGGCGCACAGGCCCNGGGCTCGGCTTTCTCGAGCTCCTCAGGCGAGAAGTTGATGAGGACCCCGTCCCAGCGACGGCAGAGCTTTTCCCACACGGGCGGCTCCTCATCCGTGTCGTGGTTGTGGAACTTGACCACGCGGGGACACGCGACGAGGGCGCGGCGGCCGTCCGCGTCGACTTGGCTGTGGGCCTCGAAGATGGTGTAGAGAGTGGGCGCGGCGACTAGCTCGGCGCACGCGCGGAAGAGCGCAGCGTCCACCCCTTTGAGCTTGTCCTTGAGTGTCTCGAGCGTGGTGTCCTCTTGCGGATCGAAAGACGTTGGGAGGGGATACAGGTGGCGCAATCCGAAGCCTAAGATGCCGCCGTTCGGGAGGAAAGTGCGATCGTCGAGCAGCGAGGCGAGCTTCTCGTGGACTGCGAGCTCATTCGCGCCCTGAGGCTGAACAACGTCGATCCGGTTTGGGGGAGCGTGGTCGAAAGCGTAGTACAGGTTGTAAGTGACTGTGAGCCGATGACCAGAGGTCACTCGCGTGACTTCGTGCTCGACGTCGCTGAAGAAAGCGATATAGGCAATACAAGGCGCAGATGCGTCGGCATTTGCAAGAAGTGCAGATGCGTCGACACTCCACTCATGACCGCCGTGTTGCAGAACGAGCGTCCCGCCGCTGTGCACTGTCGGGAACACTAGCACAAGCGAGGCGAACATGCCTGCCGAACGAGGCGTGTCCTTGTGTGACTTGAAGAAGGAGCCTTTCCCTGGTCGGCGCACGAGTCAACAATGGTGCCTTGCGCGAAGACGGAAGGCGTACCGTAGACGTTCAGCTTGTATAGTTCCGCGCGAATGGGGCGGCCTTGTTCCTTGCCAGTGAAGAGGCCAGTGCGGATGACTTCTAGTAGTCCGGAGTGCTCTACATCGAAGTTGAGAGCGAAGTGGCTCCTGTCGAGCTTACCAGCCTTACGAAAGGTGGTGTCCAAGACGTCTTTTTGCGCGACACCAAAGGTCGCGGGATCACAGTATCGTTGCAGGTCGTCCAGTGCTGCAGCTGGCGCGTGCAGGAGATCTATACGTCTACGCAAACGAGCGCATTGAAGCATTGACTGTGCCTCAGGTGGAAGACGCACGTACTGGGCTTGCTCGGTCTTGCCATAGAATAGCACTAGGTTGTCCGAAGCGGGTGCAAGAGTACCACAGCAGTAGGGAAGTGTTCCGCTGAGGATGTCTCGCAGTCCGCTCGCTTTTGGGTGTTGAATCAGGGAAAGGGAGGGATTTGGTCCGAGTTGACGTTCATATGCATCGAACTCCTCAGTATCGGACAAAGGGTCAAACATTCTGGGGCCGCACTCGCGTCCAAGTGCTGCACAAACCACCTTAAATGCCGCCGCCGCCACAAAGCAATCGCCATGAACGGCCACCATGTAACCTGCTGGAGTGCCGCACACTCCGCGGCCGTCTCACACAGAGTCAGAATCGACGAGTATGGTGAGCATACTTGGGAGCGCACTTCGAGAATCTGCGGAGTAGGCGTTAGCACGACGACACTGATCATCAAAGTGGGTCTGACCCGAATATGACGAGCATCTGGACGGTGTTCGGTATCTGATCGACGCCGCTCGCATACGTCGTGGCAGTCGCTTCGCGGATTCTGCAATGCAGAGGACTCGTGGGCGTCGCCGAGCAGCACGCCATTTATATAGCCGGTTTAGATGGTGCATACCAGTGAAAGACATGGCCCATCGTCTCGAGGAATCGTGCAGGAATCGTGCACATATTTGTGGACCGCCGTCTATCGCCGTTGTGGATCATTATGGGTGTCTTCTTTGCATTATGTTCACCAACGCCATGTAATCGTCTTCGGAGGGGCTGGATGAATGCGGGATCGGCTTTCTCACCATGAGTCAGATCAACCTAAAAAGGGAAATCCCGCATTTCTGGCATGTTCAAATCCGGACACGCTAATACATAGGCCGTAGGGAGTCGAGATCCCGGTGATAGGATGCCCTTGTATTACATGCTCTGAAGACGTGTCAGAGTGATCGATGTTCTGCGGTCCGATTCGACATGGGACTCACCGTGAGCGGCTTGAGGTAGCAGACAGTGATTCGCTCGAGTCTTGTTCATCCTTCATTACCTCATAAAGTATATGCAGCAAGAAACTTCCCTAGAGTATGTGACATCTCGCGTTAGAAGTCAGCAATCGTGGAAGGTCTCTAGTGGACATGGTGGTACCGGTCCAAGTGTACCAGTAGGCGCTGACACTCGGATTTGACCAACATGACCATAGACGCTCGTCCCCTTCGGAATCAGCCACCATGATCGCCCGCACTCCGAGTCCGTAACGCGTTTAGTTCTCTCCTGCACAATTTCAATCCTCATCTGGAACCGGATGGATACAAGATGTTCCAAGCGTCAAGGTCACTTTGTTTTGCACTGTCTACACGCGACTCAGAGAAATTCGGTGTAGGCCAAGTATCGAGATCGCTACGGCCACGTTCCTAGTAATCACGTAAATACAGCACTCAAGATCACCGTGGCCCGTGGGGTTCTCACTCATGGATGTAGCATGACCTCGACAACCCCTCCCGTGGCCATTATGTGCAAGGGATACATGAGGTGCGCCGTGCAGTATCAGCTAGATCATTCTTGCCGCTGACGTCGTAAGCATCATCCTTACAGGTCCTCGTACCATTAGATCCGGAATCATGCATGAGCTCTCGGTGGAACTCCGCATCGCGCGGACATAGGCTCTCTGAGGATCTGGGTATAATCAAGCTTCACGTTCAGATGGACTTTGGGCGCGCAGCGGAATGCTCAATACTTGATGTCATCGATCTCCAGGTTGCCGGAACAGCCTGCACCCTCGGGCACTAGGAACGTGGTAGCCGGAACAATGATAGGTACGCCGTATCATTCCCTCAATCTCCTACAATGGTCCGATGTTACGTATCTGGCATGCACTTGCCCATGTCTTCCCGTTAGAGTCAATCGTCCGGAAACAGCTCCAATTTGGGTGAGTCATCTCCATCGAAGGCAAGTCTTTCCAATTTGTGCGATGTTGTCGAAGTTCTCTGATCATCCTTCTACCCACTCAGGAGTTGAAGCGAAGATGAAACACGTTCACCCTCGTTCGCCTCGTGATGGCTCGCCTAGTATCCATTTAGGCAGCCCTCTCTCCCCCGCCATATAACTTTGAGACATTTTCCTGCGTGGTGTTCGTTAGGAATGGGCCGTACGAGCATAGGGTGCATCTCTGCGTGATAGATCTTTTCACGCTCGTCTCGCTTGACAATGAGGATCAGGTCGCCCGTGCAGCACCGTACTGCGGTTATGTGAGCGCTATGAAGTGCACACGTCGATCTCACTCTGCTATGCGTGGCAATAGATCATAAGTGCCACGGCATATTGACAATTGGATGCATGCGAACCAGTAATCCTGCGCGAGACCAGACGTGTTTTGATTTCAAGGACCGGGACGACATCAGAGGAACTCGTGAACCTTGATCATATATTGGGCAACTGTGCAAGAGGGAAGAACCGCGATAGCATAAGTGAATACATATTCAAGCGTATCTATTGACGTTCGCAGCAAAGTGTACAACACATATCGCAACTTTTGGTAACACGGACAGTTCACAGCACGCCATAAACCCTACTCGTATATTCGCCATCCCTCTTCCTGTGTCTTATCTGCGGGAAATTTAAGTAATGCGAATACTCTGGATCACGGTAGCAAACCTGATCTCAGGTCGCAGCGACGTGTATCTCTGAACACGCTTCGGGTTACACGCTATCAGGCATATTAAGCAAGCTGCTTTTAACAAACGTCAAGGGAGACGCGCCTGTCAACTTTTGTGGCTGATTCGGTCTCGTTATCCTGAAGAGATCATGTTCAGTTGCAGGAGGTCGCAGGGAAAGGGAACGTCGATCGCTCACGGAGACCACGAGGTGGTCCACTGCAATATGGATGCCAGGTTGTGTTTTATGTCCCTGCCGAGAGCCGCCGCTGCTCACAGCTAGTCTCAGCGTCTCATGGTTGGACGGTCTGCTTTCCTCTGCGTAGGGGCCTAGAACATATCCTCGGCTGTTAAGGCTAGAAGCATGTTAAAATTAATGTATATCTTTATGAATGAAGTGTGGGCATACGAGGATAACAGGGAGTTTGCGTAGACTACAGTCACAGATATTCATTAGCAAGTTACCACCGGAAGAGTTAGGGGAGACCGGACTAACGCTTGCCCACGACGAAGTTGAAGAAGAGCACGTAGAACTGATCTGGTTCCGCCACGTACTAGTACCAGACAGTGAGACTTAGCATGGTCCGATGTCACCATGGCATAGGACCTTACCGAGACGGCTTCCGCTACGTGACACAACCTGCCCGTGAATTCGATGTCAGTATCGCGACGAGGCTCGGGACCACATAAACGATTGATTGCTACGCACGCAGTGAGCATTCCAGTCGTCACCGTCAAGATGATCAGTTTGGTGACGATGTCATTGGACCTATGACGCTCTCTGATGAGAATGAATCTTCGTTTGCAATCTCCGGAGACGTACCTCTGCAGTCCGGTGCGGCGGGAGTACAAGTAGTATACAAGCGTCGAAGAGATCATCACTTCCACGGCAACTGACAGAAAGAACGCTGTGATCCCGTGCCGCTATTGATACCGGAGGGTCAGTGGGATACGCGCCGTGCATCGATCAAAATGCCTACTCTGAGGTCGGTTTCCGCTGCAAATATATTGTTATACTGAGAACTATGTATCAAAAATCAGAGAGGGGGTCTGCTGCGAGTTGATGCAAAACAGCCTACCCTCGGATAGCAAAAGCTGAGGGGGAAGTGACGCTGTTAAAATAGGATCTTGAGAGAAGATAGACGCGTACATAGGGTTGTGCCTGACATGACACAATCAGTATGCTCCCGATATCACATCGCTGTCATGGGGCGCACCGAAGTTGCCAAGAGACAGAGAACTCTATCGGTGGTACCTGTCAGCTTCAGAAACCGAGGATAACACCGAGCTCTTACAGCGATCGCGGTGAAATCCACCCGGCGGCTCACTAGATACGAACAGTAACGCTCAGCCTTGCAACAAGGGCAACAAGAAGGATACGATGAAGGCTTACATTTCCAGACGCGAAACGTGAGGAACCTGGAGATTAGGGTCAGTAACATGTCACTCGACAATACCGTCGAGACATACCCGTTCAAGACAAGAGCTAATATAGCCTACAAACGCGTGCCGCCGTGATATGCTTAGCATGGATCTGGAATGAGAAGCCAAGCGACACTCACGCCTAGAATGATCTCAGCCTATAGCGTAGATTCAATGTGAGTGCATTCGTTCAGGGCACAGGGGCTTTTTTCACATACTGGAAGGCTCCTACAACAACGGAGTTCAGACATCTGTAGATATAGATTCGCCTCAGGATGGT
Organism: Trametes cubensis; assembly: GCA_029747595.1. NCBI lineage: Eukaryota > Fungi > Basidiomycota > Agaricomycetes > Polyporales > Polyporaceae > Trametes > Trametes cubensis. Next base: position 32,955 of record JAPEVG010000309.1, on the reverse strand, counting down.
ACACACCATATGATCCCTGTGACCTTGGACGGATTCGCAAAATCGAGTATGAGGTAGTTGTACACGACATGGATCACAACAATCTGGTGCACGCTATCGAGACCGCTACAGAAGTAACGAAGCGCTGGAGATCGTCGAAGGGTCGGGTAAAGTCATGACACCGCTTACAACAATGCGGCAACCTTGAGTTGTCACCGTTGTTAACATTGATTCCTCAGTACAGTGAACGATGTGAGGGCTTACCAGCACGTACAATGCACGTCCGTCGCTCTGAGCCCTTGCGGAGCGATAATAATGGAATGCCTGTAGGCACATAACGCCGTAGAGCCTGTTCATAGTGTCAAGATGCAGAGCATGGCGAGATCGAGGACCGACCTACATTGATGAGATGCAAACGCCAAGGAAGGTAATTCCTAGCGTACCCCACAAGCTGCCAGTGGTGCTAGACAAGGGCGGGTTTGCCGTCGAAGAGGCCATAGCAGACTCTGAGAGGAGTCGGACTCAGCGGCCACAGAGCATTTATATGGACTAGCGGCAAAGCGTGGGACATTGGAAGATGAGAACTCAGAAGCCACGGTAGCGTCTAAGAGCTCATTGAACATCCATCCCTGCGTATGATGTCAGAGGCGATGCATATCGCGCGGCGTAACGATACATTGCAGTGTAACGGGTTCGATCCAGGGAGATTGGACTTTTGAGCGATGGAGGGTGAAAGGCCGGTTTGTATCACCGCAGCGGTAGCGAACTTGTCTGATAGAGGTTGATGCAGATATGTATGAGCGAAGGCTCTCGCCAGAGTACCTACACGCCACAATCTAACCCTACGGGAATTCCGTACTACCCCCAAACCCCCTAAGAACCCCGTCCATGGAAGAGTCTGACCAAACTGACTCACCGAAGGCTTATGAGTCTCCGCTCCAAGTTTGTGCATGTACTCCATGGCCCATGGGCATCGGACCATCGACATCTATCTCTTGCAGAGAGAACCGACGTCCACAGGAGCAACTACGGACAAGCATTCATGAAACCGAGCGCTTACCACACATGATCCATCAACTAGAGACGATTCATGGGCGCTGAGCTCGAAAGAGTGCAATGCCCAAGTGCTAGTTAGTAGTAACTGTTACTGTAGCGGTGAGTTCTCCAAGGTACTGCTCGTTGGGTTCCGGAAGGCCGCCCACGTGGTATACAAGCGCTCGTGGACTACGAGCGCCTTCCATAGCCACGACTCAATTCTCTCGGCCGCGGATCTCTCCTGCTCCCGTCGAACATAGCGTCCGCCCTGCAAACAATCCGTTGGAATGTTGGAACCCAACCGCATACGTAAGGTACGGCTTCAAGGGATATCCCATTGATAGTTGATAACAGGCAATGGCCAATAGAGACATGCATCATGACTCATGAAGCTTGGGAGGATTCGGTTCGACAGCCAGTGCTGAATGCAAGGTCACTCCGAAATGTGGATGCAGAGGCTGCTGCAGCTCCCGCTAGATCTAACCGATTGCACGCTGCAGTGTTTATTACGTGCGCATGTTGCTCACGGGCCAGCATGTGTGAAAATGGCGCCCTCAGTAGTGCCGCGCGCAAGCATATATGAATATCTCTATCGCCGGGAGCCGTTCCACGCATCCCCTCATCTCACTATGTCCGCCACTGACACCCATCCATCGGTTCTGCTCGATTGCCTCCGCCTCACACTAACTGAGGCCCCTCCCTTATGCAACGGCATCCTCAAGCTCTCGTCCGCCGGGGATCTCGAACTCTACTACGGGAGGGAATCACCTAGGTCTGCCTACATCACCGTTCAAGCCATTCCTGTGCTTACGAAGCCCGTCTTATCGTGCACAGGTTCATTGACATCGCGCATGCAGTTCAGTATCAAGATGCCCTAGACGAGCTCGAGAGGACCTGCGATCCAGCTGTATTCGGCAGAAATCAGGAAACTGTTCTCGATGAGACATACCGCAAAGCAGGGAAGATGGACGCGGAGAACTTCATGACGCGCTTCGACGTCTATTCCACAGGACTCATCGATGCCGTTCGTCAAGGCCTCTTGACCGGCCCACAGGAGAAGAAGGCCATCAAAGCCGAGTTGTACAAACTGAACGTCTACGGTGCGTAGGGGAAGATGTATATGATCAACCTCGTGCTGACTCTGAGGCGCTCTCAGGGAGGGGAGCTTTCTTCAAGCCCCACGTCGATACACCCCGTGCCGACAACATGTTCGGCTCCCTTGTCGTAATCTTCCCGACCCCTCACGAGGGTGGCGAACTAGTGCTGCGCCATCAAGACGAAGAGTGGACGATCGACAGTGCCGACCTCCTCTCGGGACACTCCGACCGCATCGCATTCGTCGCATTCTTCAGCGATGTCGAACACGAAGTGTTGCCAGTACTCTCCGGGCACCGCATCACACTCACGTACAACCTCTACTTCGCCGGGAATGCGGGCCTCGACAGGGGACTTGCTGGTCAACTCACTATGCTGCAACCACTCCATGCGAATCCTGATGCTATTCAGGATGCGCTGCGCGCGCTCCTGAGTAGCAAGAAGGTGCTGCCGAGGGGAGGTATGCTAGGCTTCTCGCTGTCGCACGTGTACCCAGTGCCGAGCACATGGGATACAGGCGATGCGAACCCTCGGGTGACGATCGAGCAAGGGCTGAAGGGCAGCGATGCTGCGCTCTTCCAAGCCTGCAGGGCGCTTGGTCTCAGGCCGCGTCTTCGTCTAGAGATGGACGAGTCAGGGAAGCGATACCTATTCAAATGGATGGGCTCCCTCACTGAGCAGATGGACGACTCTGACGATGATATCTTCGCGGACGACAGCGGTGTCGCTGTCTACGAGAACTTGCAAACGCTGTACGAGTCAGACGATGACACTACGACCGACGACACCACAGCCGACCCCAACACAGCCGACGACCCCACAGTCGACGACACTACAAACGATAACACCACAGCCGATGACGACGACCGCTGCTCAGAAGATGAGGATTCAGACTCTGACAGGGACTCGAGCAACTCTCCGGCTGGCGTATACTGGGTAACCGAGCTCGGCGGTATGAACAGCACGACCAGGGAATACCTCCGGTACGGCAACGAAGCGTCCATAAGCTGCTTCTACGTCAACGTTTGTCTCGTGGCAGATGTTAAGCCGGCGAAGCAACGGGTAGCGAGGAAGGAGTCGAAGGCCGCCGGTGAGCCTAGTGAGGCTGCTGCGAATGCGACCGCGGAGTAGATCGGTGCACCGGGGCGTGCTATAATGTCTGGCTGCGGGGACATGTTGTTACGTAGTACTGATATCTTTCTGTGCTGAGTCCTTGTCCATTCTGTGCTGTCCTTGTCCAGTGGAAATGACACACCTGCAACCCGTACGGATGAGCGGATATGCCGACTCGGAGCTAGTGACGAGCAGACGCCACCTTGTGTGGCCCGCCTTTCAACAAATCGCCTGTTTTGCCATTATTTGTTCGCGTGGGTATTGGCGCCCACTGCAGGAAACGACTCTGTCCCGAACCATCAGTTCCTCCTCCTCCTCCTCTCTAGCTGAAGACACAACGTTGATACGCTCAGTCCCATGTATGCCACTCCTGGCCTTGACTGGGGTAAGGAACCGGGGTGGGTGCGTAAGTACCAGGAAGCACCCATAGTAAATTCAAAATCAAGGACAATGGCATCCAAGTCGGAGCCCCCCGCCGTGAGCTACCGCAGCACCATCACTACATCATCATATATTGCATAGCGCTCGAGAAGTGCCTTCAAGGATATTTGGTTATCCTTGTTATCGGCCTCTACATCTGCCTGTGCCATTGGCAGCGCACATCCTCACTACGCTCGTACATTGTGGCCCACCAGCGGTTCGTCGTCCTAGGATTGTTGCTTCATGACCCTTGAGCATCGCGCGATGATTCAAAGTGACCGTGACTCGGTGGAATCTCCGCTGACCTCTCCGGGGAGTATGGAATCTCTCACGAATGCGTTGCCTACACTGGAGCGGTTTCGAGCTATACGTGACCCCGAATTCTACTGCCGGGATATCATCTTCCAGGTGAGTGCAACGTGATTGCAGCCTCGCCCCGAGCGCTAGATGAACTTGAAGCTCATCCTGTTCCACAGGTCGAGGGCGTTTTGTTCAAAGTATCACGTCGCCCTTTCGAGGAGGACTCTGAAGCCTTCAAAAGCGCCTTCGCGCTTCCCCCGCTGGATTCCCCGGAGGGCATCGAGGGAAGCTGTGACACAAACCCCATAGAGCTCGGGGGTGTCGTCGCGGACGAGTTTAGATCTCTTCTCCGGGTCCTCTTTCCTGGGTGAGTATCGCATGTCATTTGAAGCCCTGTGCTGTTATTGATCAGTCTTGCATGGGCTTCGCAGGGCTCATGACATTTCCCGGTCGATGAGCAAGGATCAGTGGATCTCCGCTCTGAAGCTCGCGACCATGTGGGACTTCGAGAACGTCCGGCTGAAGGCGATCGCGGAGCTCTCCAAGCTCGTACCCCAGCACGGCGAGCGCGTGCGCCTCGCTCGCGTGTACGATATCCCCGGATGGATCGAGCCTGCTTTAAAGGAACTCGTCCAGCAGGACACTCTCACCGCGTCCGATCTAGAAGCGCTCGGGTGGGCGACCGTGGCGAAGTTGATCCAGATTCGCGAAAGCGTGTCTTTCAAGGATTGCTGTGCATGTCCTTGCAACTATTGCACCATCGCTCATGTGCAGAGCCGTCCGCCTGGTACTCGCCCTCCTCCTGTCTCCGTCGCGCAGGTCCGCCGAGCAACGGATCTCTCATCCCACATTCGAGAGGCTTTCGGACCAGAGCTTTTCTGAACGTTTGTAGTGGCGTGGCTTCCATGCATTTAACATGATCCCGCATCTCCGTTCCGGTATGTAGTGCACCTTGCTATGTCTTCTTGTTGCTCTCGTCATGCTTGTTAGTTTGATGTTCTCATTAGTGTCGCATGGTACTCTTTATCGTGTCATCATGATAGGCATTTACATCGTTGGCGTGTATGCTGTGATATTGTCAAGTTGTTTCTCTCTGATATTTTGTACTAGAACTGTTACTGTCGAAGTGTCTACAACTCAATAGAGTGACCACAGATTCAATGCAAAGTGCTTGCCGAAATGGCGCCGAGGACGAAAGGCGCCAGCATTGATGGCCCCGGCCCATATGTTCAGCTCTCACTTCGACCACTCGCATCCGAAGCCCAACTTCTAGCAGTACCACTTAGTCAACATGCCCATGCGCACAAACTTTCGTGAGCGAGACTGCCCTGACACGAGATACCAGCTGACGAAGAGCACCTGGCACAGTCGCCTGACAATCACCGCGGTCCGGGCACCTTTTCCCAAGGATCTGAGTGACCAGGGGCCATAAATACGAGAGGATCTCCACGACAAGCAGAATGAAGCGTGCTACTACTCTGCACAACACTCTTGAGCGTTTTCTTCTATTGAAATACCCCTCGCAATCATGGATCCCGAATACGCTGCAGCGCTCACCAAAGCCGGACTCCTAGGCGCCGGCTCAACGCCTCCTCTGCCTCCAAGCACTGCCAAAGAGGCTCGCGCAGGTTTCGACATCGCCGTCTTGAAAGGATACAAGGCATTCCTTGAGCCTAACCTGCCTCCGAGTGGGTACTACCACCATTTATGTGTCTTGAGACGTCCTAAAGTATCATGGGTAACAGGCAACACATACACCGTGACAGATTATCCCGTCTCAGTTGAGGGCGGGGAGATCTCTGTCAGGTGCCTCGTTCCTGTGGCTGACGACCAAGGGGTGACTTTCCCTGTACTCGTTAACATTCATGGTGGAGGTGCGTGCACTTCCCAACCAGGCGACAGCAGCATGTAGCTGATCAAGGATTGTTTGCGCCGGTCTGGTATCCTTCAGGTTGGACAGTCGGTAGCGTCGAGCTGGACGACTACGCCCTTCGAGGCTATTGCGTACGCCAGAAGATCTCCATTGTAAACTTCGAGTACCGGTATGCCAGCCACTCAATGAGATCGAGTCAATACGCTCAATCTTTACCCCTTGCCATCTTCATCGTACAGTCTGGCTCCGGAATACCCTTTCCCTACAGCCGTCGATGACTGTCATGCTGCGCTCAAATGGGTAGGAAATACTATCCAACTACATGAAGTCTTGGTCAAACTTATGTACGACATGACAGGTCGTCTCCAACACCTCTCTCTTGAAAGCTGACGTCAAGAAGGGCTTCCTCATCGGGGGCGAATCTGCGGGCGCGAACCTTTCCGCCGTCCTTGCGCATATCGTACGAGACGACCCTTCGTTCGAGGGACGCCGCCTCACTGGTCAGCTCTTGTGCGAGCCAAACGTTTGCCACTACGCTGCCTATCCCGAGAGGTGAGCTTGTGATTGGCACGCACATTCTCTTCGTGTCGGACGTTCTCACGATGATATTCGACAGCTTGAAATCTCAATTCCGGTCAATGGACGAGTTCCCAGATATGCCGGCGCTGACACGAGCGACGATTGAACGGTTCTACGGTATGTCCGGCGTATCCACCCACGGCCTTCGTGGTCCTGTACTCACATCGGTTCGGAAATGCTAGAATGGTACAACGCGCCCCCGTCCGACCCGAGGTTCTCGCCGCTCCTGTACCCATCTCACCGAGAGCTCCCGCGAGCATACATCCAAGCAATGGGCCTCGACGCGCTCCGAGACGACGCGCTCGTCTACGCAGAGGTCCTGCGTGAGGCCGGAGTGGAGACGAAGCTCGATATGTACGTGCCGCCGTAATTTGCTAAGTCTCCCCCGCGAACTCATTGTGGACTCTCGGATGGTCCGAATCACAGTTACCCGGGAGTGGGGCATGGGTTCCAATATGGCGTCCCTGACATCCCCGCAGCGGCGAAAGTGAGAGCGGACACCGAGCAGGCTATTGGGTGGTTACTCGACCGCAAGAGTTCTGCATGAGGTTAGCCTGAAGGGCTCAATGACGAGGTTAAGAAAGGCCGCAGGCTAAGAGTTTCTTACCTGTAACAATGCTAAGGACTTGGGCAAATGGTGCGACACGACGTCGAGAGAAGGGGGGTGTTTGCATGCCCCTCGCGGGGNCATCTCGACTACGAAGTACATTCGAGAGCCTCAACAGAGCGCAGCAGAGTCAGTCGTTGCAGTCATCATGATGGTCGTGTCAAAGGAGTTCGAGGGTAGCGAGGTAACGCATGTAATAGATGAGCACGGTGTGGATGTGGATATGGATGTGGAGGGTGTAGATGTGATGGTGGATGCGGATAGCCGTGGAGGTGTACTCTATTAGAAAACATCTAAAAAGCGACATAAGTATGATGGGCAGCAGCGCTCGCGCTACAAAAAGCGCAGGTATGCGGGGTCGGGGACATTATCTATGCTACAATAACCGTACGGCGAGGACGTCGCGTGGGGTGGCAGAGGGCCTAGTATACAGTGAACGAGCCAGCGAAAGCGTAAGCAAAACAGCGCAGCGGGAAGATTAGTCCGTCACAACACGACACGACACGATTGTGCAGGCACCAGCCTGGCACGGCCCCTTTCATGCAGAGCTCGGACTGGACGCAGCGTCTGCTGGTGTTGCAGCCCAGGGCGCGACGGACTCGTCGAGCATGATCCCGCTTATCCGCTGATATACTGCGGGCGGGAACATGCGCGCTTGTAACCGCTGTAAGAGGTCGACTGCGCGGTCGCGATGGCCATTGCCGAGCTCAGCGCGGACCATAGCTTCCCAAGTCGATGGCTAGAAAACGGGAACGTCAATATCATGCAGACCAAACGATACGATACGAAGCTACACACCTCGCGGTAGACCGGAGCATCGGCGGGGACCGAGGAAGCCGACTGAGGCTTGTTTTGGTGAGGTGCGTGGTTGTGAGGCGCTGCGACGCCTTCCTGGGGATCCTGGAGGGACTCGAAGATCTCCCTTGATCGTTCAATGTTGCCCACAGACGCGTAGCCCTTGATGAGCAGGTTCGCGATGTACGCCGTCATGTGCACGCCGCTCGCGCGGAGGCGGTCGATGTAGGCCGGGACGAGGTCCATGCGCCGGAGCGTGACGAGCGTGTTGATCATCGCCTCGTAGACGACCGCGTCGGGCATAGGAGGGCCGCGAGGGTTCGTCGTCGGGTGCGTCGCGATGGAGTCGAAGATGGCGACGGCCTGGTCGAGGTCCTTCTGCACGCAGCCCCAGGCGTTGATGAGCGCGGCCCAGTGGGTGCCTTGTACCGAGACGCTGCGGTCCGCAACGAGGTCGTCGAAGACCTGCTGCATCGCGGGGAGGTCGATGGGCTCGATGCAACCATATGCGTCAATGAGGAGCTGTCAAACGATGTTAATATAACGAACAACGCGGTGGACAGACTCTTGACATACCTTGTACGTGTGGGCCGTAGGCTGGACGTTCGCCGCCCGGAGAGCATTGTAGTAGTGCAGCACGCGCTCGCGATCCGGCTTGGTGTGCGTGTAAAGCTGCATCATCGTGTTGTACGGCGGAACACGCGGCTTGAACGTAGGCTCGCTCGTCATCTCCTGGAACAGAAGCTCCGCTGAAGCAGCGTCGCCAACACGGCAGCACGCCGCAATGACCGCGCCGTACGTGACGGACGTGGGCTGAACGTTGCGCGCCTTCATGTCCTGGAAGAGGTGGAGCGCGTAGTCGGCCTTGCGCGCCTTTGCGAGCTTCGAGATGACGGTGTTGTACATGAAGATGTTCGGGACGACGCCGTACGTCTGCGACTCCTGGTAGAGCGCCATCGCGTTCGACGTGTCGTCCGTCGTGTCCTTGACGTTGAGGATGAGCGCGCCATATGCGTCTGCCGAGGGCACGCCACCCTGCTGGAGGATACGTTGACGGTGGACGTGGGCCGCGTCGACGTCCCCTGCGTGCGCCAGACCGATGACCATGTGATCCTCAACGAGGAACCAGCCCGACTGTTGCCACTGCTTCGGGTTCTCCAGTGCCGCCAGGACCGTTTGCGCGGTGTGGTAGAGCTCCTGAATCTTCTCGGTTTCGCCTAGACGACCGAGCGCACTGATGAGCCGCGCGACGACGATGGGTCGGGGATAGATGCCCTTCTCCGCTCCGTCCTTGAACCGCTCGAATGCGTTGAGGACGGCTGTCCTGTTGCCACCTGGGAAGAACTCGCCGACGAGATGGCTGTGAGCACTGTCGATACGGCCCGAGACCTGCGAAACGGGGGAAAGAGGCGTCGCAGGGGTCTCATCCCAAGCCGATGGGGTTTCGAACGAGTGCGCGGAGGCCAACGAGGGGGATTGCTGCACGCTCTGGAGCTCGGCGTAGCGACTAGCGAACGGCTCGCCGAGCTGTGCCAACAAACGAACCGAGTTCAGATCGCTCCCAGACAAGCTCCGGATGAGCTGGCCCTTCGCGGTGTCGCTGAACTGGGTAATATCCACCGAGTGCTGCAGGAAGTCGTCCACGAGCGTGTTCAAAGAAGCCGTAGAGTCTGCGTCAGCCGTAAGGACTACATCCAGAAGCCCCTCCCATTCTCTCGTGGTGAGCGTGAGGGCGGTGTTCCGCTGCAGAGCGTACGTGCTGAGGCAAGCTTCAGAGAACACAGTCGAGTGAAGCGCGCCGACGTCCGTGAGCAGAGCAGAGAGGCGAAGGAGGTGAGCCAGGGAAGCGTAAGCGTCGCCGGACAGAATGCCATGGACCAAATCCGTCACAAAGCGCCGTGTGCCATCGATCCGCCCCTGCGTCTTTGACGACTCGAAGGTCTCGAGGGACTGGCCGTACTGGAGAATCTCGAGCTGCCGTGATGCAATGCGTTCCGCGAGATCAATCGCCTGCTCCGCATGACCCCGTGTCCAGTACTGGAGGACGAGTCGCGTGCACAGGACGCGCGAAGTCTCGCGCTGGAACGTGAAGTGAACGCTATCGGTATCCCAGGGGAGAACATGCCCAGAGAGGAAGTCCAGAAGCTCGACTGCCTTTGCCTGATCCAGATCCGCGCGGGAGTCCATAAACCGTAGGTTCGCCGCGAGCACTGTGTCCCGGTGATCGCTCAAAACGGCGGTGCCGTCCTCAGAAGCGACCTTGAGCCAGTGCACGAAAAGCCTGTTCAGTTCCGCAACCATACCCTCATCAGCGAGCGCGTCGAACATGGCAGTCCACGTCGCTTGATCTGGGCGCCGAGGAAGCTGAGTAGGTTCATATGGGTCCAGCGAAGCCGAGTCCTGCTGCTGCAACAACCGCTCAAACCATGAAAGAGCCGTAGCCACATCGCCAAGTTGACAGAAGCCAGTGATTGCACACGAGAACGTAGCCGAGGAAGGTGGGGGAACGTCCGTGGCCTTGATCACGTCGCCGGAGGTGGTATCCATCATCTGCTCCAGCAAGCTCAAAGCATCCGTAGGTTGACCGCAACGGAAGTACGCAGCCAGCATCTCGTTCCAAACAGCCATCTGAGAGGCGCGCTGGCGGTACTGGACGGCCTGCGAGGATGCGTCGCTGCGAATGGCGTCAAAGGACCACTGCACGCGATCGAGGCGCGAGGCATCCTTGAACTTTTGGAAGATGCCCTCAGCACCCTTCACATCCTTGCTGCTGGCGTAAGTCGCGATGAGACTGATGAACGTCTGCGCATCGGGGTTGATGTCAGCGCGCTTCTCAAGGTGAGCGTACACGGCACGAGCTGCGTCAGCATTGGAGTGAATGGCACAGGACCGAAGGAGCTTGTTGTAGATGTGGAGGGGGAACTTGGAGTTCGGGTTGACAGCAGCTGTTTGAAACAGGGCAAATGCGGAAGCAAAGTGAGAGTCACCGCGAAGGCGAGCGATACGGTTCTCCTCCTCCTCGACGTTCTCGTTGATAGCGGCACGCCGGCGTCGGCGAAGACGAGCCTCGGCGCGACGGATGGCTTCGTAGTTCTCGAAGTCACGATCTGTGAGGGTGTTGATGAGGGTGGCGTATGTGCCAAAGCCAGAGCGGACGAGCTGGGAGGCGTCCGAGGAGGCATCGGCAAGAGCGGACTGGGGACGCTGAGTGGAAGGAGCGCGGAAGGCGCTCAACTTTTCTACGCGCTCGCGTACTTGTGAGGTGGACAGCGGAGCACCCTGCGCCGAAACGTTTGAGCGTTTGCTTCAAAACATCGACAGAAGAAAACGATACTCACGGAAGGCGTAGAGTGCAAGCGTGCGCTGGTGTGGAATTTGGACGGACCGGGACCGCTGTGCGCATTCCCTCCGGAGACCGATGAGCCCCAGCCTGTTACGGCGGTAGAGGGGCCAGAAGATGACTGGAGTTGAAGGACATTGCGGAGGGTGTGGCCGGTCTGGTTCTGGACGGCGATGACCGCACGAGACGTGTGGTGGATAAGGTGGTTCGCGACCTTTGGGAGCATTATAAAGGAAGTAGTAGCAGTGGCATGCAAGCCCGCTGCTGCCCACTAACGATGTTGACCAGAGGTGGGGTTGGACGGCGTCCAACGACGAGGACGGGGTCGGCGACGACGGAGGGGAGGACGTTGAGGATGGGGACGAGGACAGCCTGTGACTTTGAAGCTTTCAGACTTTGCTTACGGCCGGCAGCGACGCGCCCGCGTGTCCACCCGGCATCCTCAGTCCGCTTTCCGACATCTCCCGAACCGTCCCGTCACTCCTCTGACTCATGCCAACCTCATGACCGTACCTCCGCTACACAATGATCTCGTAGGGAGGCCAAGGGCGCAGGAAACAAAACTCACGACTCAACGCACACGCAACTCAAGCGCATTAATGACTTATTGACAGAACCTCATGTACTGCGATTGCTCCCGTTCCGCAATCCGCAACCACACAGGCCCTGCATCAACATGTAATCCTATATACGCCTCCGTTGATCGTGTAACAAGTTATCATAGGCCATCATATGGATTTACGCTCAACGCGTAACCACATAGTAGTTACTACTGAATGTCAGGACTCAGTAGAGCGCAAGATGCCCAACCCTAACCTGACGGAAACCCTGAGGTGCTTTGCCCGACCCGTGCTTAGATTGATTTACTGTATATGTTCTCCTCTCCCTTCACCATCTCTTTTCACAGCACAACTCTCTTCCATGAACAATACCTCCGACCACTCTGCCACCACCAAACCCACTACAGAATCTACGGACGTGCACATGTCAACCACCTGTGCGTTCTGTCTTCCTCCGGAGGTTGTCGACCGTATCCTCGCGCTGATCCGCCCGATGTGCGACAACAAGGTGCTCGCCGCGGCTACGTTGTACTGTTGTGCCCTAGCAGGCCGCGAACTGCTGTGTCCTGCTCGAGAGCACCTGTACAAGGAGATACATCTCACGGAGATTCCTAGTTCGAGCGCAGGCTTGCTATGCAGAACCCTTCATGGCGATCCTCAGCTCGGTAAGGCCATCAGGACCCTCACTATGAACACCGACTTCCTCTTCACCCGCTCCTATGCCGCGGCTAGCGGCGCAGATGACCCATCTCGAAGTTCAGCCGGTGATACAAGCAATTCGGATGTGGATCTCTCGATGCGCACTACGCTCCCCTTCCACCTGATGCCAGAGCTGCACACCCTAATCTTGCACCGTGGCGAATGGTCGATCAACACGGACAGCTTCATATGGGACGTAATAAGCTGCCTTCCCAGTCTGGAACACCTGGATTGTTACGAAGTCCCCTTCATCCGGTGGCACTCCGCCAGATCTTCGCCGACGCCCGGGGCACTCGTGAACGACGACCTCCCCAAGCTGAAAACGCTGTGCATCCGCACGGCCTTTGAAGAGAGCTCTCACTCGTTTTCGGATCGCCTGCTGCAATGGCTGCGACCGAGCATCAGCACCCTACAGAGCTTGCGGGTGATATGGCCCATCGCCATGCTCATGTGGGCGCCTGTTGTGTCCGTCGCTAGCGCAAATCTGCGCTCCTTGACAGTGGGTACGGCCGATTGCGTCGACCACCAATTAGAAGCCTTTCGGAGGCTATATCCCGATGCCTGTATGTGTATTATTTGTTTCTCACCTGTTGCCGTGTGGAACTGACCTATGTGCAGCCGATTGGCATACATACGTCCTCGACACCGTAGCCCAATGCCCCTTGCTCGAATCCCTCTGCGTCAATTACGCGCGTGATCCGTACGATCCCCGTAATCATGCACCGATGCTGCTCGGAGCTCTGTGCGACCTCCTCTCCCGCAATCCGCTCTCGATCCCTGAGCTAGCTCATCTTGAGCTGATACTCGCGGCTAGAGACCACGACGGAGATCCTCGCGGGGCGATGCCCTTCGAGCCTGCGCTACGGGCCCGCTTTTCCCAGTGCTTGTTGGATCGTAGCAAGTACCCGCGGTTCCGCAGCCTGGCGTTCTCTGTGTGGCTCGAGCACTGGACGGGTCACTCTTGGCGTTCGGGGATGAATCGGGACCACGCTAATCCGGCTAGTAATCAAGAGACGTTGGCCAAGACGTGGCGTGCTGCGTTTTCGGCCTTCGACGACGCGCCGGATGTGGTACTCGACCTCATAGTCCGAGTAGGCTTTGATTGACACTCGCAGATTGTTAAGCAATTGGAGAGGAAGGCCGAGGGCCTCACATGTGCCGGATAATTCTCCGCAACCAAATCCCCAGTTTCCGTTAGACGGCGGCGTTCCGTGACGTAGGCTAGTTATTGCCATTGACTACGCTCGCTGCAGATAGCACGGTCCCGGGAAGATTTTGTTCAAGTATCTCAGACATGTCGTGTGAGTCGACGCTGGACCGATGAACTTGGCTGTCCGAATGTACATGTATCGCCCTGTCGTCTAGCAAGTTGTTAACATCATGCACTGGTACAAATTCTGCTGCAGCATCATTTCTCGCAATAGGCCTAAGAGGAGCCAACTTCAAAGAAGCCGATTATAGGGGAACCCTAACCTGATGGAGTCAGTGCTTAAGTTGCCGCACGCCGTACACCAACAAACGTCTTCTCCCACTGCCACTGGCATCTACACGATCCATTCACAAACACAACTTCTGGCTAATCTAACGCCCTTGAAACCACTCTGGACCCCATGGACATACTCACGACCTCATCCGATACGCCCCGTCTTCCTCAGGAGATGATCGACCATATCCTCGCCTTCATCCGTCCAATGTGCGATGACAAGGCATCTGCTGCGGCTGCACTGTACCGTTGTGCCCTAGCTGGTCGTGAACTGCTGTATCCTGCTCGAGGTCTTCTCTACAAGGAGATAGATCTCACGAGGATTCCTAGTTCAAGCGCAGGCTTGCTATCCAGGACGCTTCACGCCGATCCTGAGCTCGGTAAAGCCATCAAGACGCTTCATATGAACACCGACCTCCTCTTCAAGCTCTCCAGGTTGTTCGGCGGATCGGACTATGATCTGGATATTCCGGCATTCCCCTTCCACTTGATGCCAGAGCTGCACACCCTTATGTTATGCGGCGGATTTTGGTTGATCGACTTGTCCAGCTTCGCGTGGAACGTGATTAGCTGCTTTCCCAAGCTGGAATACCTAGACTGCGATAGAATTTCCTTCGCATGGGCGAAATGTGCCACGTCCCCACCTTCAGACATTGCGCTCCCCAAACTGAAGACACTATGCTTTCGCCCGGCGGACGGCGAATACCCATGTCCATTCGCTGAACTGCTGCAGAAATGGCTGAGACCGTGCATCGTCAACCTGCATACCCTGACAGTTGTTTGGACCGTGGATATTCTCACGTGGCTACTTGCTGTTTCCGCCGCCAGCGCGAATCTGCGCTCCTTGACCGTATCCACGACCGATTGGGTCGACCGACCGGCCTTTGAAGAAGCACTAGGTTCACGCGGTACGTGTCCCTCTCGATGTCCACTGTCCGCAAGGTGGGACTGATGTATCCGTAGCTAATTGCCATGCATACGTCTTCGACATCGTGGCCCAATGTGCCTCGCTTCAATTCCTCTGTATCAACTTCAAACATGAACCATCAGACACCTACAATGATGCACCCGCGCTACTTGAAGCTCTCTGCGATCTCCTCTCCCGCAATCACGCTCCGCTCCCTCAGCTGACTCATCTCGAGCTGAAACTTGCGGCTAGAGACTACAATGGAGATCCCCTCAGGGCAATGCCCTTCGAGCCTGCGCTACGAGCACGCTTCTCCGAGTGCTTGTTGGACCGCGACAGCTACCCGCAATTCCGTAGTCTGGCGTTCTGTTTGTGGCTCGAGTATTGGATGGACCGCAACCCGTGGGATAGGAGGTGGGAGTTTAGATTTTCAGATCCGGCCACTAGCAGCGAAAAAGAGACGTTGGTCAAGACATGGCGAACTGCGTTCACAGCCTTTGACGACGCCCCACGATTGTTACTCGACGTCCACGTTTTGTAGACGTGGTCATGAATACTGCCGTTGATTTACCGAGTCGATCGCGACCTCTTGAGCCAATAGTATTGACGCGCTATCACCTGTCCAGGCCCAGCTTCGGCTACTTCACACCAAGAGCGAAGTCATACATGATACTAACACACTACTCTGCCGACGCATAGTACATTCTCCATGCATACCTACTCTGATCTTTGTTGCTACTACTAGTACAAAATCCTGCTGCACGTACGGTCAAAGCGACACAAACACCGAATCTGCTTCTCACTTTACATCGTCATTTCTGGCTTGCAAATCTTCACTTCAACCCATCGCGTGAATTTCAGCCTGTCTTTACGCTTGGCTTAAAGTTGGCCTTGATGTATTCGCAGCTCTTGATCGCGAGCGCCATCGCAGTGAGGGTCGCTAACACGCACATTGTTCACATCAGCCACAACACAGAGTGCAGTGAAGATTATCTCGATACTCACGGTTCGATGCGTACGCAGTCCCAATGTTGCCGCATCCGCCAAGGAAGAGGTTATCGATCCTGAACACGCGCGAGTGTTTGTCAACGCAGCATTTGTCTCTCTTCTCGTCGAAGCCCATCCGGTGCGTGCCCTATGATGCGGAGTCAACATCTGCCAGAGTGCCAGCTAGCTAGGGCGCGAGCCGTGACCAGCGGAAGCGGAATACACAGTATGGACTTACACCGAGGTGGAGGACAAGCCCGGGCTCCATAAACTGCGGGTAAGATCCCGGGAGGCTAGCGTATCATGCGCAAGGACAACGTTCAAGCAGCATTGAGTCTGATGGCGCGTATACGAAGGAGAATGAGACGACGTACAATCCGCCGATCTTGGCCGACATCGCGCACATATCCCTAAAAACGAAGGGTGTATGAGCACTTTTGGTTCGCACGAGAATTGATCGTGACTCAGAGGATGCAGACGCACGTCATCATTCGCTCGGCCTCCGCGCTGGTACGACCAGCGGGAAACTTGAAGTCGAACGTCGGCTGCGGCATACCATACTGGTCCGTGTACACGTTGGAGAACCACAACTTGTTTGATTCGACGGGCTCAGTCCGCCCAAAGAACCGCCAGTCGACGACGAGCCGGCTGTCGATGCTTTCTGCAACGGCTCCGTAGCTGAACGCGTCGCGGTGAATCTACATACGGTTGTGTGAGAATGCGTGTGATCATGCATTGGCGCGGCGCGGCATGCTGGCAGTGTCCTCATGCCGATGTACATACCTGAGTGTGCCAGGGGTGGTCCTCTTGAAATAGGGTCGTTACTTGAGGCTCTACAAGAGGGCGGTGCCTCTAGTCAGCTTACTGTTGTTGTACTCTGTTCATGGTATATGGACTCACCTGGGTCATCGAGAGGAATTGGGAGAGGATCTTCCTGGTGTTTCATCATGTGCTCCACCACACGCTTGTTCCACCAGTCCGGGTGCTTGTTGTTTGGGTCGTCAGGAGTGAATGTGACCTTATATCCTGGCTTTCCAGGCTTGCCGACGATGGTGAGGTCGGACTTGATGCTCTCGATGAGCGACGCGCTGAACACCGTCTGGCAGAACGTGAGCGTCTGCTCGGTTATGAACGATCCCAGGTAAGGGAGCTCCGCTGGCAGAGGTTTAGAGGGATTAGGGCGCCCCGAGCGGTTGAAACCCGAGTTGACGAGAATCTGCAGTAGCGGAGTCAGTCTTGAAGCCTAGGACGACCGCAACAGGGTGGAGCGGTCTCCAGGGCACATACCTGAGGGTTATGAACTGCGCCTGTGCACAGGACGAACACCTTCGCCTTAATCTGGTATCGCTTCCCAGAGATGAGGTCCTGAACGATCATCCGGTCGATGCTCTTCTTGTTTGCAGCAGTGCGGACGACACGCTCGCAAAGAACGGCCGGGAACAGGTTGAAGCGCTCGTTCTTCATGTTCTTGTTGGGTCTGTTCTCAAGGTCAAACACGGTGTGCGCCGAGCTCCATTCGACAAAGCGCGGGCTGAGCCGGGTCGCCGCGAGCGGGATTTGCTCGAACTTTCGCTGCGACACGCCGTCCTGGGCATTGGGGTACGCCTCCGTGAGAGCGTTGAGGACAAGCGTGTGCCGGATGGACTTGGCGTACTGATCGTGGCCGGTCTTGATGAACGTCTTTGCAATGCTATATAGCCTTTTCCACTCGTCATCGTCCTCCTGGGTGTCGTCCTCGATGAGTATGGGGCGCTCTTTTTTGTGAAACTCCGGGGTTGCGCACGTCCCTATGCAATTACAAGGTGGTGAGTAGACGAGGTAGATGCTATAGAGTATCATGGACATACAATGGGTGGCCATACCGCCAACGACGCGCGTCACCGCCTGTCCCCCCAAGTTGCGAAACGCATTTTGACCTTCATAGGATCGTTAGCTAGTTATTATTGTTATCAGTCGTGATGGTACACACCCGGGTTGGCACCGTTGCGCACGAAACTGGTGGACGCCTGCCAGCTCGCGGGGCTGAGCGTATCAACGACGAGGTTGTTGACAGGCACAGAGACGGGCATTAGCTGTCCCTATTCGTAATGACGACGTCAGAGGACTTCGCAGCAAGGCGCTACCCTCTCTTGGCACTCACTTGGATCACGCTAGAGAGCAGTGGAGTGTGTGAGGGGAGGAGGGACAATCGGTAGCTTGTCAATCGACTCACTGCACAAATTTATCGATATTTTTTTTGGTATTCAACAGTCTAGTTTCGAAGAAAATATATCAGCTCCACGAACTAAGATTTTCGTTGTGCGAATACGAACATTCTTCTTATGGGAACCGATCTTCGGGCCCGAGTCCCTGCAAAGGGTATAGCTAGAGAATAAATTTCCACCAATGAGATGCCGGGGGCGTACATTTCGCCAACGTCAATCATGGCGACGTTGTACCCGGCTTCAACGAGGATTCGAGCATAGGTGCAACCGACAGGTCCAGAGCCAGCGATGACAATATCGTACTCAGGTGGTACATTCTATCATCGTGCATCAGTATTCGCATGCTTTGCAGAGTAGTAGAGCATGGTACACATAGTTGGAGAATCTCCGGGTCCAGGGAGGGGAGGGAGACGGGAAGCGAGGTCGTCCAGGGATGCATCGGTCGCGTAGGGAATATCGCAGACGGTCTGGCTTTTCCATCCTGTCTCTTCAAAGTGGAGTCGAGTGTCGAAGGGGTTCGTCGGGTTCATCTGTGTGTTCAGGATAGGGTCGAACTCGAGGAGGAAGGGTTCGTTCGATAGTGACCCTCAGAGAGATGCTCTCAATACTTATACCGTCGAGCGGGAGCTGTGAGCGTGACACCGGATGAGGGTATTCAAGTCTAGAGCTTGAACGAACGAATCAAGCTAGATTGATTAGTGACACTCAAGTCAACCGTAGCAGACTCGGATGCAAATACATTCTTATACATAGTTTGATTCAATGACCGTATCGCGTCTGGCGGATGTCTTTCAGGTACGAGTCATTGTCGTTGAGTCAGTTGACTGTGTACTTTCACCTTCCATAGTACGATCAACTAAAGTTAGGATCACCAAAAAGCGAGGACCACGAGTGCACGAGGAAGTGAGTTTCAGCCATCGATGAACTTAGAGCTACTCTTGGCATGGAAGCCACATTACCGATCAACAGCTCAAAGGCTACGAAGGAGAAGGAACATTGACAAGTCGTGGTCAGCTGGCAGCAGCTTCAAGTCTCGTCTCAGGCGCTCATGTAGAGCGCCTACGAGCGCAAATTAGTAC
This sequence comes from Trametes cubensis, assembly GCA_029747595.1. Classification (NCBI taxonomy): domain Eukaryota; kingdom Fungi; phylum Basidiomycota; class Agaricomycetes; order Polyporales; family Polyporaceae; genus Trametes; species Trametes cubensis. Next base: position 13,900 of record JAPEVG010000309.1, on the reverse strand, counting down.
AACAAATGTAAACAGCCCTCAACCGCGACTCAAAGCCCATAATGACATTGTTCACATCTTTCTCCGTGACGTCGATGAGTATGCTACAAATATCCGATACACCAAGTCTGCGGCAAGGCGAACGTGGGCCGTAGTACTGCAAGGTACAAGCTACTGATACTGACAAACGTGCACCGCACCGTACGCTGATATGACCACCACCTGACGCGTCAAGTTCTGCTGTTTGGCACGCAAATCCCCAGTTGGATACGGTTTCTACTGCACCCAGTGACGTCTCGTCAACTTCGATTTCGGGCTTCTTCCATATTCACTACCACACAATTTCACAAGTTCTCGAAGCACTCTGCCTTTCATATTCCCGGAGCTTGCAGTTGTTCTCCCTACTACTAATGCGCTCTTCTCCCTCAATTCTAGGCCACGAGCGCTGTATTTGCCTTCTCATTCAAACGCATGGACCCCTGAATTCAACGGCAAGCATGATGCCACACCCCAAATCGCCACGTGCAGTCCCTACCAATGAGTAGATGACCTTGTACGTGCATTCAGGGTTTCACGTCAACTTTCAATCACTGACACCGTTGTCACATCCTCTCTGCCGTTTCCGTAGCTTCATATATCTCCGTGAATATCGAAGGCCTGGTATATCTATGGACTGGGATTCCCAAGTCGACGCCCTGCCAATATCTCTTCCTCGAGATCATGTGCGGTGAGTACAATGTGACTTGTTGCTCGCTGGGATTCACGAGGAGAAGGGAGGGAGGTACCAATTCGAGGCATTCTACTTCAACAATGAAGGCACATCCCCGGATCCGAGTCTGATCGGATATTGGCTCTGCTTCCAAAATCTGCCTGCGACGATCATGTTCTAGTATGTCAACCGCAAGAAGGCTAGGTGCGCACCACCAGGATCATTCGTGCTAACCTCGTGCCCTGAGCTTATATCCGAGGGAACCTAATGCCACCCCGTGGGCTTCTATTCTCATCGAATATCTGAGCACGGAGTCGAAGTCCTCACGATTCCCATCATTCCCCAGTCCGACGATCTGACGCCCCCTGCACCCGCCATTGTCTGGACCACGCCCGAGTACAGCGCTCTGTACTTCTCCGAGACTGCGAAAGCGTGGAGGTACATCACCGCCGGTACGAGCTTTCCTCCATCGTAGGGTTACCCGTACTGGGGCTCTGGCTCCGTGCACGTCAGCAATTGCAACATGTGAGGTGTGCATCGCTGTGGTGCTCTCCCGAAATCGATTTGATCGTACGAGCTCACGCTGAATACGTTTCATGACTTCTACAGGGCTTTCAAGTTCACGGGAACGTTGTCTCCGTATATATCAAAAATTCCGGTGCCCCGAAAGGCCGCGCGTTGTCCTTGACGATACACAATTCATCGGGCCGCCCGATTTGAATGGGCATCCCGATGCTGTCCACCACTGCGTCGCGGCCGGGGACTGCCATGGGAGGGACGTGGATGCGTTTGCTAGTGCGTGTATAGGAGCACGTGGGTGTATTGATCGTCTTCGTCACTCTCATAATACTGATAATTTATTATTTGCAACGATCGGAAAGCGTACATTCGCTTTACTTCGTTCCAATCGCCTGGAGTAGATAACTGACGTACTCTGTTGCAGCGGAAATGAAGACGTTGGCATTTGCGAGCCGACCAGCCTCGACAGCGGCTAGTTTGACTGAATCAAGGTGACAAACCGTTCCGCCGATGGACTTGCTATTGCTGCATTCGTCAACACTAGGTTAGTGCGTTGTTCATTGACTTTAATGGTGGTATTAGGATATTGTATCAATCTCTTACTATGTCCCGGGGTACCGCATAGGCCCCGAGTGCCTAAGCATCCGTATCCATCTCAATGGCGTCCTCTCCACGCCTGTGCCGCCACCCCAATTCGAGGAGAAGTCGCGCAACGACGTCCGCGCGCATAGACTCGACCAGGAAGTGCTTCTATTGATTCCGAGACCTGGCGCTCTCTCAGTGTCCTTGGACACCGACTCTTCGGTGAGCTCGGGATCAACCTTCTGTTCGATGCCATTGATTACTGTCACTGGATACAGGATGCATGTGTACGTTGTCGCGCCGAACGCGATGCTGACGCTTGACAAGAGAGACGCAGTGAGAGTGATGTATGGTTAGTCTTTCGCATCTTGGGCTTTGTGCTTACTCGGCTAACTCATCCATTCCACTCAGGCGAAGTCAATATGAGAGACTCTCAAGGCGTCTCCGTCCATCGCGGTCTCGCGCCAGACCGATACAAGGCATCAACGACCCAGATCGTTTCACCGGATGGCTCGCTCGCCGCTGGGCCCTCTGGGGCAGTCTTTCTGCATAGGGAGTACCTCCCCGACGTATTCCAAGGGCCATTCCGTGCCATGGAGGACCTTCCTATTGTGAACATCTTCCCTCAGGCTGCCTTGGTGTCGCAACAGTCCCCAGCTCCTCCTATCATCGACGACGGGCTGGGTGCGAGCATCGTAGATCCTGATATGAATACTATGAAGTTTGCGTTTGCCAAAGACGACACGCTCGATTGGGCGAGCAGCGGGATGTGGGACGGATTCGAGTTCTACGACATGACTGGCTTTCATGTCTTCTTCGGCGACGACGCTATGGACAAGGTGTGCCATATCCATCTGTGGACCCTCGGCCTGTACGAAACGGTAAGCAACTCAACGCAGTCAAAGGTTTCTAACTTGAATCAGGCTGTAGTGAATACCCGTTGCATGTTCATTGCGGATGCGATTCTGTGCGTAGCCATTCCTCTGAGAAGACTGCTGACGCCCAAGAATACATTCGCAGATACCCACGACACAATGCCATTCCCTGTCCCATACATCGACGAGTCCAAGGAGCTCTCGGGGCCTTACGTCTTGCAAAACACCCCAGCCCTCCACGAGCGCGGCTCGCTCTGCAAGGTCTGGTCTGAACCCTCGACTGGGACAGGAAGCGCGAATCTGACCGTGTTTCACGCGAGGCCAAAGCCACTCACGAATGGGTGCGTGGACTACCCGTGCCAGCACGCGTGGTTGGCAAGCCGGTTTGGAGAGCGGAAGATCCCGGTGAAGCCGCCTCTGAGCGAGCAAGAGCAGAGCTTCGACGTGTGACTTGGGTGAGTGCTCCGAGTTTCTTGTCACCGTTGAACGTAGTTGCTGATATGGATTTCTTGGGTGCTCTAGATTTGTTTTCCCTATCTCGTCTTTCTACTAAGTATTGAGCTGTTGTGTATCTCGCATCCGTTCAATCACTTACGAATTATTTGCTTGTGCGACGATCGCGTTGATAATTGACTCGGTCTTCAGCATCGGTACTGTACTTGCAATTGAGGACGTGGAGACGCCCTGGTTGTAACGCGGCTTACATAAGCGCACACGTTCGCTCTTCCGTTTTTCCCAATTCCACCACCATACATACTCGTCTCACCGTCAATCGGTCGACTTCCGTGCACTCAGTGTTGTTTGTTCACAGACAGTTCTCCAAGCATCTTCTCTCAGTCCCATGACATCCTCGGTTCTCGATAGCATTGATCATCCCGACGATGTTGCATACGCGCACCCGGATTTCCAGTACGTCGACTCATTGCCAACTCCCGACGACACTATGGAGTTGCTCCAGGACGACGTGANCCCCCCTCGATGCTCGTTCTTCGTGTCCTCAGCCTATCGAAGTCCTTCCAAACATTCTCTCCCCGGATGGGCCCGCTGACCCAGCTCCTGCCCACGCCGCGTTGCACCTCCCCTTTAGCAGAGCAGAGTTACCACCTCGACCAGACAATGCGTGTGCTCGCTGCTGGGATGGTGTCATCGCAGCACGACTAGGACTTTGGAGCGATCCAGTTCAGGAGGTTCAGGACGGCGCGGGTGGCCACCAGTGGACTGGAGGCTATACATACACGATATCAGCAGCAGATTTGGACGCTTGCGAAAAGTCCCGCTGTTGCTGGGGGATTTTCATCAACTACGAAGCGTATCGCGCCAACGTCGAGGTCGAGGAGCTCACTATCACCGGACCGCCCCTGCCGTGGCATCTTCGGGTCGGGAGTCCATACTCTTTAGGATCAGGCAAAGTGGAGGACATAGTTGTGGTGTTAAACGACGAGAAACTCACCGTGTTCAAGGTTTTAGCACATCTAGGTATGTGATCTGACAAGACTGACATGCGTCCCCAGCTACCCTACTGACGCAAGGTGATATGATCCAGATGATCCTGCCGCAGCATGGATCAAGGGCCGGACACGGAATCCGGTCATAGCAAGGCCTGATGTGTTGACCATGGCGAAGTCGCTCATAGACGACTGTGCACAAACCCACGAAGACTGCCGAGCCTTCTCAGATCTCGCTGGCCCTCCTTCTTGCCCCTCTCGGCTGATTGACTGCTCTGATCCCTTGCGCCCGTATATCATCGACATCGCAGGTTTGGAACCGCATGTGCGATATGTCGCGCTGAGCTACGTTTGGGGCGAGGACCAGCCCCACCGCACGACCGTCGAAAACCTCCCCAAGTACTCAAAACAGATCGATCTCTCGCTGCTGCCGCAGACGATCCGCGATGCGATACATGTGACGCGAAACGTGCTCGGGATTCAATATCTTTGGGTGGACAGTCTGTGCATCATCCAAGACTCGCGAGAGGACAAGCACCGTGAGCTAGCGAAGATGCGGGATGTCTATCTGCATGCCTTCCTGACGATAGACGCGGGTAATGCGGAGCGCGCGTCCCAGGGCTTCCTTCATGACGGAGATCCCCTCACGTCTGGGGTGCCATTCATTTGTCCCCGACACTTCGAAGAAGACGTGCTGGAGATCGGCTCAGTCCATACCACACCCAATTCCTCTTTCGTCATTCAGTGTGGTTACCCGTCGTTGGATATGTCGAACTTGCTGGACCTGGTCACCACAGCTGGACGTGCATGGTGTCTGCAAGAGGTATTACTGTCTAAGCGTCGTCTACTCTTCACGGATCTAGACCTTCAGTTTTGGTGTCGATCTGATGTCCAACACCCCGGTGGTCCGCATCTCACCTACTACAACTTCGACCATCCCTGGCATATCACCGGCATCGCCGAAATCGTTAATCAACATTCTTCAGGACCAATCATGTCTGGCTCTGGTGAATGGGCACGTGTACACCGTACGTGGCAGTCGATTGTGCAGGATTACACGAGCCGCTCCCTCTCGTACCCATTGGACCGACTCGTAGCATGTGCCGGTATCGCCGAGCTGTTTGGGAGGACACTGCGCTCAGACTATTTGGCTGGCCTATGGAAGGACTGTCTCCTCTTCGACCTTCTTTGGTACCGTTCTGGAGCCTTCGACGAGGAAGATGGGGACGGGGACGACACCGCACCATCGTGGTCATGGGCAGCTCGTGGACCGCGTGGTGCCGAATACTATAATAGCGACGGCGCACATATGAGTGGCATTCACACGGAGGAGCGCACCTGCGAAATGCTTGCGGAGATCGTGGACTGCGCTGTCACGTTGAGCGATTCGACATTACCCTTCGGACGAGTCCAGGATGGTTTTATCACGCTTCGCGCACCTCTCCATGGCCCATATCAAAAGCGCCTTGAACCTAGGGTTGATCGCCATTGCCAAGCCACCACTCGATGCAATGGGACAGACCTTGAACCAATGGTGAACCACCGCGATGTCCAAGGGAGGAAGCATGTCGATGTTGACATCGGAGGTGAGACTTTCTTCGATTGTTATGACTGTGGCGAGATGGAGGCGATCACGGACCGCGATTTCAAAGACGAAGAGCTTCGTAATTTGTGGCTTGTTCCTCTCATCTACCAGTTCGAAAGCGAGTTGCTCGAATGCCTTGTAGTAGCTGAGGTAGAGCTAGACACCGGCTGCATGTCAGATAGACGAGAAAGGGAGTTCCGGAGGATTGGGTACTGGGGCTGGGATAATGCCTACGAAATCGACTCGAAATTGGTAGAGAACCTCCTCAGGAAAGTTGATGGACAGTGGGCATACCCTCGCTCCGAGATTCTACTTGTATGACTATGTGCACGTGTGTAGTAGGATAGCACGATCAATTCCGCCAGAAATGCAACAGCGATTTACGTGGATGTTGACCATCAAATTATATAGACTACGATACACTCGTCTCTAGCACTACCGCGCTTGCAACAAAAGCATGAGTCCAAGCTGACTGGGAAATTCAAGTTGCGGCGTGTCTCAATGCCGGATTCATTGCCGCACTGACACGTCGAGGTAAATGGACGAACCTATAGTTGTGGTATCAATTAGGCTTGCTTCTGCGGGCTTATAACTAAGGTGTGTGCCTCGCCACTGCTCCTTGTCCGCCTGGATTCCGTCGTACCACTGTACGTGCGACTGTATCTCACCCGCTTGCGAGCAGGCGCCGGGTCCTCTCCCGCCTCGCTTCCTCCGGAACCTGCACCGTCTCTCGGCGCATTCGACGAGGAGCTGGCAAGCTGGACCGCCCTCTCATGGATCAACTCTATGCGCGCCTGGTCCGCGCGTCGTTTGACGTCGGCGGCCCGCGGCCTACCTTTGGCAGGCCGTCCGGGTCTCCCAGTACGCACCTGTTGACAAATGCAGCAGCCGAGAATCAGCAAGGATCTGAGTGAATCTGTCTCGGTATGACTTACCGTAGGCCTGCGACCGCCCTTGGCCAGATCTGGGGTAGCCGCCTCCCCGTTGGCAGCAAGAGGATTCAGGGTCAGGTAGATGTGGAAGGCGTTAGGGCCGACCACGACGGGCGAACCCGGATGTCGAATGTCCTGAGCTCCTTGCTGTCATTGAGACTGCGTGTGAGAAGCAGGTAGTCACCGCGTTGTGAGGGAGAAAACCACTTACTGAGACGACTGACGCACCACTATACTTCCAGCCTGATGGCCTTTGTGCGCATATCACCGAGTATACGGGGTCTCCAGAACCTTCGTTGTATTGATAGACAGGGACTTCTCTATACTTAACGAGGATGAGGTCGGTTTCTTTGTAGGAGTAGGGCTTGCCTGAAAATTGTCTCAGCACATAGGCACCAAAGCGCAATGGAACTTGCCTATTGTATGCGAAGCATCTAGCAGCCCGCGCTTGACGTACTCATTGTACAGATCGCGCGGCATGCGGATCGTGCACTTGCGGTAGACCTTCAAGTACTGGGAGTAGTAGTTCTCATCCCTGCCCCGGGTCGGGTTGTCGTACTCGTTGTAGCTCGGAACCTTAAGACAACGAGTGCGAAACACCGACGATGTATACTGAGCGGCGTAGCTTGACAGTGTCGCCTTGAATTCCTCAAATGCCGTGTCGTCCGCGCACAAGACCTCCGGAGGCATAGTTGGCCAAATGCCTAGCTGGTAAAGGAGATCCTGGGCTGTGTGGACGCCGTATCCGTTGAAGACGGATTGCGTGTTCAGCATCGTGTCCAATAAAGAAGGCATGGAAAGAGTATCCTCTGCGAGACAAGCCTCTACCTCGTCCTCATCGTCGATTCCGCTGACACTTTCACAGTCGAGCCTACTGCGGTTGAACTTCGACATCTCTGTCGTCAGGGTATCTGCTGTGACGGTTGCCCCGTCTGACAGCATGGTACTTCGCCAATGATCGAGCGCCGCTTCAGCATCCTCCCGCTCGTCGATCCAATCTGGCCCGGAGCCGGCTGACCACAATTTGGGCCAGAGCTACAGTGAGTGGAGAGCGGATGGCCGTGAGGTCTGGGAAGGGTTCGTTCTATCATACCACATACCGGTGAGCTGCGCTCCAAATCCGCTTCTGTCCACGGACGCGAGAGGCTCATGATATGGAACCGCAGGCGACCTCCAAGATCCATCATAACGAAAGTGTGCTCCTCGCCTACCACCGCAGCGATGCAGTTTTGTTCGTCGGAGAACGCCTTGGGGAATACGTCGTTGGGGACGATGACCATGCCGCCGTCGCGTCCAAACTCGACTCGAATAGCATGCTGTGAGGAGAAAAAATCAGATAAATTGGTCTGCACTACACCATCTCAAGACAAGATCTAGAGCTCACGTAGCCTGCGGCGAACACGATCTCCCCGCCTCTGGCCTTGACGAACAGTTCTCCGGGGACAACTTGTCGTATACATTGCTGAAGAGCAGAGTTCTTCTCGTACTCAGTTTCTGAGGAGGATCGTTCCTGGGGAGGTTCGAGTAATTCGTTGTAATTGAACACTGGGGAATTGTCGACCGTGCAGACTGCGCGGTCCACAGCCCTTCGGCGGACTGTGATCTTCGCTACGTGCATCGCAGCAATATGTAGGAGACTAAATCGTGACTGTATAAAAATCAGAATCAGTGAGTATGTTCTCACCTGAGAGCGTCCCCCTAGTATGGTGTCTCTTCCATTCCTGCTTGAGCCTGAGTACGGTGTACTCGTAGCTGTGAGCGATATGCAGCTCGGGCATGTAAGTCAGAGAATATGGTTGCAGGTCAGCAAGTACAGAGACTTTGAAGTCACGACAGGTATCCTCGCCGCCGACGTCGCGTCTGGTAATGCGCAGGTGGTATACGCGACGGTCGACCTGCACGACGGTCACGCGTCTGGGAACAAGTTGCAAGTCGCGTCGCGCCTGTGGCCTGTGGGCGCGTACTAGTCGGCAACTTCCGGGAGATGCGTGGACTGCTTCCGTCGTTTGCATTCGTACTTCAACACCATCACCACCGGGTACCAGTCTACGCCCGGTTCTACGTCCAGTATGCCACGCCTTCCTCCAGAAACAATCGACCTCATCCTCAACTTCATCTCTTGGGACGACGAGGTGTCTGCCGCAGCCACCTTGCACCGATGTGCTCTCGCTGGCCGCGACTTGTTGTCTCTTGCTCAGGATCACCTCTACAGGAGCATACACCTCACAAAGTCATATAGTTCGAGCGTTCTACTCTCTAGAACGCTTCATGCCAATTTCGAGCTTGCTCAAGTCATTAAAGTGCTTTCCGTCAACGTTAACCTTATCTTTACCCGATCTCTTGCCACGGCTAGCCGTGGTGCTTTTGATGATTCAGCTACCGACAGCGGTATGGACGTCTCAACGCCCACCGTACTCCCCTTCCACCTCATGACAAAGCTTCACACTCTCAAGCTGCTCGGGGAGGCATCGACGGATGAACTCGACGAGGATGAGTTCATATGGCATATAATCAGTCGTCTGCCTCGATTAGAACATTTGGAGTGCAAATCTATTATGTTCACGTACTGGTACCAACTCACTAGTTTGCCTTTCATATCATCAAGCCCGGATGCATTCCCAGTGACAGACGAGGGCCTCCCAAGACTCAAGACACTGAAATTCGAGGAGTGTAGATTCCCCTCTCACTTATTCCAGGAGGCATTGATCCGGTGGTTGCGGCCTAGTATGGAGGTCCTGCAGAATCTCCAGACCCCATCCCCGGATACTTGCGACTGGTGGACTTTCATCTCCTCAGCTAGCACGCACCTGCGCTCCTTGACCATCCCCGTACGCGACCGTTGGCCAAATCGCATGAACCTGCATCCCAACTCCGAATTGCGATCACAGTTCCGTATGTACCGCATCATTCTCAATTATTGACAATCCTGAGCTGATCACATGTTGAGTAGCTAACTATCACGCATATGTTGCCAACATCGTCGCCCAATGCTCTTACCTTCGGGCTCTCCACATCAAACACGAGCATAGCGTGTGGGATGTCCGCGTCAGTTCCCCTGCGCTGCTTGAGGCCCTCTGCAGTGTTTTGGCCCGAGATCCGGCCCCGTTTCCCACTTTGGCCGACTTCACATTGACGATCCCGATAGACGTGTGGGACGGCGAGTACGCTAGAATGATGCCCTTCGCGCCTGACTTGCGGGCGCGCTTCATCGACTCCTTCCTAGATCGCAACAGGTTCCCTCATTTCTGCAGAGTGACATTCTATCTTTGGGCCGAGCGCTGGAACGGAAAGGTGTGGACTTCGGAGATGGACTGGGAAGAATGCCACAGCGATCTCGTGGTCAAGACTTGGCGTACCGCATTTGCTGCATTTGAGTCTCCGGGAGTGACGCTCGACGTCAGTGTCCACTTGGAGCCAGTGTAGGAACGATCGCGCATCGCTTTCCCATCTACTCATGGCGACTCTATTCGTGGCGGCGACTCCTGGTGGTGCTTCGCGAAGTCTGGCAGATTGCAAATCATACGGAGCAGCGCAGAGCGATCCAGATTCCTTGGCCGTTGATATTACCAGCAATCGCCACCGCGTTCCTCCACTTCTTCATGTAACCGAACCTCGATCCATGCTCAAACCCTATCACTACAACCACGCCGGATCGTGGTGTACACTCGTTAAGAAGCTCTACATCTCCAATCCACGATTACAGCGTGCCCAGTCATGCCCACACTCAATCCCCTAGGACGAAAGCCTCAACGACTCTCAGGAGCCCGTAGTGCTCGTTTGAAGACACCACGAGTCGACGGGCTGTCAGGCGAACATGCATATCTCCACGCGGAAGCCAACTGAGGGCCATCCTAGGAAGTCGACCCCGCGGAAAACACATTCTTCTGTATAGCGCCGGTCGCGTGCTGCAATGGCAGCCTGAGAAAAGTCATATTAGTGCGAATCTCTGGTGTGTTCGCTATTTACTGCCCCTCCACCATGAGCTCGTTCGGCTCACGCGCTTTATTAGGGCTACCATGCCTGTTCCTCCAGGCAAGGCGCTACTGTACCCCGAGGCAGCTACTCGTACGCGTCCTCAGCAACACGACTCGAACGTGCCACCCATACTGTCCACATCGTTCTCATATATTCTGAAAGCCGGCAACGCCCCAACCTTCTAAGCACGCCTCGTCTTGAAATCCTTTCGACTCATTCAGCTCCTCGCTCCTGTATAATGGGCCGCCTGCGCACGATCCTCAGCTCACCTCTCCAACCGCTTCAACTGCTCATTCGCTCGTCAGCCCGACTGCTAACACGCTGTGGCATCTTTCTACAGTCAAATCTCAAGTCAATGGAGTCGGCGCAAGACACGGTATCCTCTCCGCACACCTCCACAAACACGCCCCTTTGTTCCGTGTCTTCCGATCCTCTCCCCCTGCCATTGGCCCTCGGCACTGCCAGGTCTCTACAGCCCACCGATATTCCTCCAGACGTGCTCTCAGCTTCAGACGTGACCACCCACTCTGTCAAGTATCCGCCTATTGACGTGCAGCCCATCGCCAGCGGTGTCGAGTTACCACCCCGACCAAGCAATGTCTGCGCTCGCTGTTGGGAAGGCGTCTTTTCAGGGCGACTCGGCCTTTTGAGTGATCCGATCGAAAGAGGTTGGGACGGGACAGGCAACACACGGTGGACCGGAGGGTTCGAGTACACGATATCGGAGGTGGAGTGGAATGCGTGCAGGGACTCTGGATGTTGCTGGGGCACGTTCATCCAAGAAACCGCGCCCGTCAACCAATGGTACAGCAAGTATTCCCCACCGTGGCACTTTCGCGTCGGGAGGTCCTCCATGTCGAAGTGGGACAAAATGGATCTATTCATGATTGTAGTGAATGACGATCCGGAAGCCTTCAGCCACGAACGTGACTACGCGATGTTTACACCTATAGGTACGCGACATTATACGCGCCCTCATCATCCGTACTAACGCAAGGCGAACATGGTCTAGACGACCCTGCGTCAGCATGGATCAAGTGCCGGACACGGCATCCATTCATCTCAAGACCCGAGACGTTGGCCAAGGCGAAGTCTGCCATCGAAGACTGCGTGGAGAACCATGAACATTGCAAGTCCTTCTCGGCCCTCGCTGGATCTTCCTTGCCCACCCGACTGATCGACTGCTCCGATGTCCTGCGCCCACGCATCGTCGAGACGAAGGGCTGGGACTCGCATGTGCAATATACCGCGCTGAGCTACGTCTGGGGTACTCACGGCCAACCGCATCGCACGACGAAGGCGAACCTCCCGCATTACCTCGAGCGCATCGATGTTTCGCTGATGCCGAAGACTGTGCTCGACGCAATCCATGTCACCCGCACTGTGCTCGGACTTCGATACCTCTGGATGGACAGCCTGTGTATCGTACAAGACTCGCCGGAAGACAAGCACCGGGAACTGGTGAAGATGCGAGACGTCTACCTCCATGCTTTCCTCACTATCGATGCAGGCAATGCGCGGTGTGTCTCTCAGGGATTCCTACACGACGGGCGTCCTCTCGGCTCGAAGGGGTTGATGCCGCTCATCTGTCCTCGACGCGGCGAAGAAGACGGCCTGGAGATCGGCTCGGTCTACATTCAATTTCTCGGATTCAGTGCTACCTCTGTCCACCCCTATTGCGCCGAGAGAGATCTCGCACCTTACATCAGTACGATGAGCCGAGCATGGTGTCTGCAGGAAGCGTTGATGTCCACGCGCCGCTTGCTCTTCACGGATTTGGACCTCCAATACCGGTGCCAATCTGCTACTCAACACCCCGGTGGCCCGCAAGAGACGTACCTGTACGAGTATTTCCGGAACGTCAGACTGCCCGCCGAGATCATATTCCGACATCCTACCTCGTCCTCATCGAGCATACCGCCTGGCTCGAACGACTGGGCCGACATACACCACGCGTGGCAGATGCTCGTGGAAGACTATACGCGTCGCCGCATTTCGTACCCATCGGACAGGCTCGTCGCATGCGCTGGTATCGCCGAATTGTTCGGAGACGGGATTCGCGCAAACTATCTGGCTGGCCTATGGGAAGACAGCCTTCTCTTCGACCTCCTCTGGTACGCAGGCGACGAGAGCAACGGCCAGGGCGGGGATAGCGCTGCGCCTTCGTGGTCATGGGCGACAAGCGGGTATGGAGTCAACTATTCAGATGGTGACAAGAAGCGTATGCGTCACGACGACTCCTCGAATGCACCCCCGGCGGTGGAACAACTAGCGGAGGTGGTGGAATGCGGGGTCGTTTTGGAACACCCCCTCCTGCATTTTGGTCGAGTCGAGAGCGGCTTCGTTACCCTCCGCGCGCCTCTCCTTGGCCCGTACAAGAAGCGCGTCGGGCCTATGTACACCCAGTTCCCGTATACCGACCACCAGTTTGTCCTCGAGCCGATGGCTCACCTTCATCAGAACAACGAGTCGCAGGACAACAGCGATCGCGCCGATGGCAAGACACTCTTCCGCTGCCCTGACTGGAAAAGCGCGCCCTACTTGCCGTACCTCGACCGCGCCTGCTCGGCGGAGGAACAAATCGAGGATATATGGGTTGTTCCGCTCATCTATCGACCCAGCGGGTATGTGGAATGCCTGCTGGTAGTGGCGGCAGGGGAAGATACCTCTATCGACGGCGACCCTTTAGGCCAGCTAGAGAGGGTGTATCGCAGGGTTGGGTACTGGAACGCATGGGTCAGAGTACGGACCGACTCGGATGACGAGACTGATGGGTTCATGGACAGGCTACGGCAGAGAGTCGATGGACGATGGACTTTCCCTCGCACAGTGATCAAACTTGTATGATTATGTGCAGTCGCGGGCCGTAGAACAATCGCACCAGAGGTGACTACACTGAAACTATCAAAGACTATGCAATATGCGCACCGCCACTACCACTACTAGAAGAGTATACGAAACCCCAACGCCAAGTAAACTACCGCTACGTCACTACTGCCACTGCTACTACTATGGTATCCGACGGTCGCTACACCTGCAGGAAATCTGTCCGAAGCGAGTCCGCGTCGCCTTTATGCCCCCCCGCCCACCTTCTGCCGCGTCCACGCGATCGGCGACGCGCTCAGCAGCGGCCGCGTCGCCGGGACCTGCGCCGCCGTCGTCGGCGTCCCCGCGCCCTCCCGCTCCGACCGCTCTGACCGCGCCCCCCCTCGATCTCGGTCAGGGTCGCGGTGCACGTCCGTGGAGAAGCTCCGCATCTCGACGGCGTGGCTCGCCAGGCTCCCGCCGTTGCTCCCTGT